>PISX010012762.1:0-59586 GCA_004024625.1 Mellivora capensis
CTTGCCGGGAGCCGGCCCCTCCCCCGCGGTCTATCCTCCCGTCGCTTTCGATTCACTTCTCCGCCAGTCCTACCTTTCAGAAAGTGGTCGATTTCCTGTTTCCAGAATTGCTGTTCTTCCTCTCTTCGATCTCCCGTTGGATTTGTAGGTGTTCACAATGTTTTGATAAGCTATCTAGCTGATCTCCTGCTACCTGATGTCGTCTCAGCTGCTACTTCTCCGCCATCTTGCTCCGATCCTCTGCAGTTAGTTTCTTTTAGTTACCTTCTGCATTCCATCTTGGTTTTTCTGAACTCCTAAATGTTCTTTTTTTAAATTTATTTAAATACATTAAGGTTCACTCTTTTTCCTGTAAAGTTCTATAAGTTTTGACAAATGCACAGTGTCATGTATTCATCATTACAGTTTCATACATAATATTTCACCACCTTAAAATAACTCCCTTGTGCTTCACTACTAAACTCCCTCCCATGAACCCCTGACACCACTGATCTATTTATTTTCTCTATAGTTGTACCTTTTCCAGGATGTCATATAAATATAATCAAATAGTACATAGCCTTTTCACCTGGCTTCCTTCTCTTAACAATATGCATTTAAGATTTAGGCAAATTGGGGGAGAGAGCAAGATGGTGGAGGAGTAGCAGACTGAAACGACATCAGAACCCAGGAGTTCAGCTAAATAGGTATCAAACCATTCTGAACACCTACAAACTCAACAAGGGATCAAAGAGAAGAAGAGCAGCAATTCTAGGAACAGAAAATTGACCACTTTATGAAAGTTAGGACAAGCGGAGAAGTGAATCGGAAGAGACGGAAAAAGAGACCATGGTGGTAGGGGCCAGCTCCTGGCAAGTGGCAGAGCAGCAGACACAAAACCAGAACTTTCAGAAGTCTGTTCCACTGAGTGATATGACTCTGGAGGCTAGGCGGGGGTGGAGCCCTTGAGGGGACAGAGTGGTCTCAGGTCCCGGGGGGGGTCACAGAAAGATCGGGGATATCTTGAGTGTGGCAGAGCTGCCAGCTATCAAACCAGAGAAGCTGACTACAGAGACAGAGCCAAAGAGTGAGCTTTCAGCCCGGGGTTACCTTAAACTGTGATCCAAGGCACAGTCGGGTCACTGCTCTTCAAGCAGGGACCCCGCAAGTGGCAGATCTGGGGAGACTCACCTTCCGGCTCTGGGAGGAGCAGCACAGCAGGAATCTACTGGGTTTGGAGACCCCGAACGGGGGCGTGTGCCAGAGATAGAAACTCTAGGTCACAAGCCAGGTGAGCTCGGAGTGTGGTCAGAGACCAAGGAGACAGGAGTGACTGACTGCCTATCTCTTAGGGCACACTGAAGAGTGGGGCCCTGAGCTCTCGGCTCCTCCAGGCCAGAGATTGGGAGGTTGCCATTTTCATTCCCATCCTCCAAAGTTCTATAGAAAGCATTCAGGGGACAAAAGCTCCTAGAGCAAACCAGAGCACACTACTTAGCCCAGCTCCTAGCAAGGGCAGTGCAATTCCGCCTCAAGCAAAGACATTTGAGAATCACTGCAACAGGCTCCTCCCCCAGAAGATCAGCAAGAACATCCAACCAAGACCAAGCTCACTGATCAAGGAGAACAGCGGAACTCTAGAGCTGGGGAAAGCAACACCTAGAATTCATGGCTTTTTTCCCCATGATCCTTTAGTCTTGCAAAGTTAAAATTTTTTAACTTTTATTTTTTTCTTATTCTATTTTTTAACCTTCCCTCTTTCCTCTTTTATTGTTTTTTAACTAGTTTATCTTAACAGTACCTTTGTAAAAAAAAATATATATATATATATTTTACTAATTTATTTATTTGAGAGAGAGAGAGAGTGAGAGAGAGAGCATGAGAGGAGAGAGGTCAGTGGGAGAAGCAGACTCCCTGCCGAGCAGGGAGCCCGATGCGGGGCTCGATCCAGGGACTCCAGGATCATGACCTGAGCCGAAGGCAGTTGCTTAACCAACTGAGCCACCCAGGCACCCCCAAAAATATATTTTTAAACCTTCATTGTTATAGTCATATTTTATCCCTTCATTTTATTTATCCTTATCTTTTGTATACGTATAGGGTCTTTTTTTTTTTCTAAAAAATTTTGGGATACAATTACTTCTAATAGTTCAAAATATACCCTAGTGTAGCACATGGCTTTTTTCTAGTCTCCAGCCTGAGCACATTTCCTTTCTTTCTTTTTTTTTTTTTTCTTTTTCCAACCAACTTATCTTATCAATTCCTTTTAAAAATTTTAAAAAACTTTTTCATTTTTACAGTCATATTCCATCTATTCATCATGTTTACCTTTATTTTTGTATATATATAAGTTTTTCTTTCTTTAAAATTTTGGGAGGTAATTTCTTCCAAGAGACCAAAATACACCCAAAATCAAGTGGGTGGCTCTGTTCTATTCACCAGTCTAATACATATATAATTTTTTATTTCTTTTTTCCCCATTTTTTCTCCCCCTGGTTTTGGATCTCTTCTGATTTGGTTAGCGTACATTTTTCTGAGGCCTTTGACACCCTTTCAGTATTTTATTCTCTCATTCATTTTTCTTATCTGGATAAAATGACAAGGCAGAAAAACTCACCACAAAAAAAAGAAGAGGCAGTACTGACGGCTAGGGACCTAATCAATATGGACATTGGTAATATGTCCGTATTGATTAGACAATTCTCAAGGTGCTAGCTGGGCTCGAAAACAGCATGGAAGATATTAGAGAAGCATTTTCTGGAGAAATAAAATCCCTTTCTGGAGAAATAAAAGAACTAAAATCTAACCAAGCTGAAATTAAAAAAAAAAAACTATTAATGAGGTACAATCAAGAATGGAGGCTCTTACTGCTAGGATAAATGAGGCAGAAGAGAGAATTAGTGATATAGAAGACCAAATGATGGAGAATAAAGAAGCTGAGCAAAAGAGAAACAAACAACTACTGGACCATGAAGGGGGAAATCGAGAGATAAGTGATACCATAAGATGAAACAATATTAGAATAATTGGATTCCAGAAGAAGAAGAGAGAGAGAGAGAGAGGCAGAAGGTATATTGGAGTGAATTACAGTAGAAAATTTCCTTAATGTGGCAAAGGGAACAAGCATCAAAATCCAGGAGGCGCAGAGAACCCCACTCAAAAAAAAAAATGGGTCCACACCCCATAATCTAATAGTAAAACTTACAAGTCTTAGTGACAAAGAGAAAATCCTTAAAGCAGCTCAGGGTAAAAAGTCTGTGACATACAATGGCAGAAATATTAGACTGGCAGTAGACTTTATCCACGGAGACCTGGCAGGCCAGAAAGAACTGGCATGATATATTCAGAGCTCTAAATGAGAAAAACATGCAGCCAAGAATACTATATCCAGCTAGGCTATCATTGAAAATAGAAGGAGAGATAAAAAGCTTCCAGGACAAACAAAAATTAAAAGAATCTGCAAACACCAAACCAACCCTACAAGAAATATTGAAAGGGATCCTCTAAGCAAAGAGAGAGCCTAAAAGTAGTAGACCAGAAAGGAACAGAGATAATATACAGTAACAGCCACCTTATAGACAATACAATGGCACTAAATTCATACCTTCAATAGTTATTCTGATGTAAATGGGCTAAATGCCCCAATCAAAAGACACAGGGTATCAGAATGGATTAAAAAAAACTAAGACCCATCAATATGCTGTCTACACGAAACTCTTTTTAGACCTAAAGACACCTCCAGATACAAAGTGAGAGGGTGGAAAACAATTTACCATGCTAATGGACATCAAAAGGAAGCTGGGGTAGCAATCCTTATATCAGATAAATTAGATTTTAAGCCAAAGACTATAATAAGAGATGAGGAAGGACACTATATCATACTCAAAGGGTCTGTCCAACAAGATGTAACAATTTTAAATACCTATGCCCCTAACATAGGAGCAGCCAACTATATAAAACAATAACAAAACCAAAGAAACACATTGACAATAATACAATAATAGTAGGAGACTCTAACACCCCCCTCTCACTGAAATGGACAGGTCATCCAAGCAAAAGATCAACAAGGAAATAAAGGCCTTAAATGACACACTGGACCAGATGGACATATACTCAGAACATTCCATCCCAAAGATATATACTCAGAACATTCATTCCATCCCAAAGCAACAGAATACACATTCTTCTCTAGAGCACATGGAATGTTCTCCAGAATAGATCACATCCTGGATCACAAATCAGGTCTCAACTGGTACCAAAAGATTGGGATCATTCCCTGCATATTTTCAGACCACAATGCTCTGAAGCTAGAACTCAATCACAAGAGGAAAATTGGAAAAAACTCAAATACATGGAAGCTGAAGAGCATCCTACTATAGAATGAATGGATCAACCAAGAAATTAAAGAAGAATTGAAAAAATTCATGGAAACAAATGATAATGAAAATACAACTGTTAAAAATCTGTGGGACATAACAAAGGCAGTCCTGAGAGGAAAGTATGTAATGATACAAGCCTTTCTCAAGAAACAAGGTCTCAAGTACACAACCCAACCCTACACCTAAAGGAGCTGGAGAAAGAACAGCAAAGAAAGCCTAAACTCCGCAGGAGAAGAGAAATAATAAAGATCAGAGCAGAAATCAATGAAATAGAAACAAACAAACAAACAAAAAAAACCAAACCCCCAAAAACAAAAACAAAAACCAGTAGAACAGATCAATGAAACTAGGAGCTGGTTCTTTGAAAGAATTAATAAGATTGATAAACCCCTGGCCAGACTTATCAAAAAGAAAAGAGAATGGACCCAAATAAATAAAATCATGAATGAAAGAGGAGAGATCACAATCAACACCAAAGAAATACAAACAATTATAAGAACATATTATGAACTACAATACACCAGCAAATTTGACAATCTGGAAGAAATGGATGCATTCCTAGAGATATATCAACTACCAACACTGTACCAGGAAGAAATAGAAAACCTGAACAGACCCATAATCAGTAAGGAGATTGAAGCAGTCACCAAAAATCTCCCAAGAAACAAGAACCCAGGGCCAGATGGCTTCCCAGGGGAATTCTACCAAACATTTAAAGAAGAATTAATACCTATTCTCCTGAAAATGTTCCAAAAAAATAGAAATGGAAGGAAAACTTCCAAACTCATTTTATGAGGCCAGCATTACCTTAATCCCAAAACAAGACAAAGACCCCATCAAAAAAGAGAATTACAAACCAATATCCTTGATGAACACAGATGCGAAAATTCTCACCAAAATACTAGCCAATAGAATCCAACAGTACATTAAAAGGATTATTCACCACGACCAAGTGAGATTTATTCCAGGACTGCAAGGCTGGTTCAAAATCTGCAAATCAATCAATGTGATACAATACATTAATAAAAGAAAGAACAAGAACCATATTATACTTTCAATAGATGCTGAAAAAGCATTTGACAAAAGTACAGCATCCATTCTTGATCAAAACTCTTCAAAGTGTAGGGATAGAGGGTACATACCTCAATATCATCAAAGTCATCTATGAAAAACCCACAGTGAATATCATTCTCAATGGAGAAAAACCGTGAGATTTTCTGCTAAGGTCAGGAACACAGCAGGGATGTCCATTATCACCACTGCTATTCAACATAGTACCAAAAGTCCTAGCCTCAGCAATCAGACAACAAAAAGAAATTAAAGGCATCCAAATCAGCGAAGAAGAAGTCAAACTCTCACTCTTAGCAGATGATATGATACTTTATGTGGAAAACCCAAAAGACTCCACTCCAGATCTGCTAGAACTTGTACAGGAATTCAGTAAAGTGTCAGGATATAAAATCAATGCACAGAAATCAGTTGCATTTCTATACACCAACAAGACAAGAAAGAGAAATTAAGGAGTCAATCCCATTTATAACTGCACCCAAAACCATCAGATACCTAGGAATAAACCTAACCAAGGAGGCAAAGAATCTGTACTCAGAAAACTATAAAATACTCATGAAAGAAATGGAGGAAGACACAAAGAAATGGAAAAATGTTCCATGCTTATGGATTGGAAGAACAAATATTGTGAAAATGTCTATACTAAAGCAATCTACACATTAAATGCAATCTCTATCAGAATACCATCAATTTTGTGTATATATACACAATGGAATACTATGCAGCCTTCAAAAGAAATGAAATCTTGCTTACTGCAATGACATGGATGGAACTAGAGGGTATTATGGTGAGCAAAATAAGTAAATCAGAGAAAGACAATAGATCTCCCTGATATGAGGAATTTGAGAGGCAGAGTGAAAAGTCTGGGGGTTAGGGAAGGAAAAAATGAAACAAGATGGGATCAGAAGGGATACAAACCATAAGAGACTCTTAATCTCACAAAACAAACTGAGGGTTGCTGGGGAGAGGGGGCTAGGGAGAGGGTCGTTGAGTTATGGAACTTGGGGAGCGTATGTGATATGGTGAGTGCTGTGAAGTGTGTAAGCCTGAAAATTCACAGACCTGTCCCCTGGGGCAAATAATACATTACATGTTAATAAAAATAATTAATTTTAAAAAAGGAAAAATTGATTTAGGCAAATTGTTCGGTGACTTGATAGAACTTGTTACCACTTTCTAGTTATCATTTGTTCATTTACTTTAGGGGCTTACCCATGATACTATACAGTTTGTGAGGACAAAGACTCATCTTTCTGTTTCTTTATTTTATCCCCAGTGCCTAGCACAGTGTCTAGGAGATAAAAAAAGATCAACAGGGACGCCTGGGTGGCTCAGTTGGTTGGACGACTGCCTTCGGCTCAGGTCATGATCCCGGAGACCCGGGATCGAGTCCCACATCGGGCTCCCAGCTCCACGGGGAGTCTGCTTCTCCCTCTGACCTTCTCCTCGCTCATGCTCTCTCACTGCCTCTCTCTCAAATAAATAAAAAAAATCTTAAAAAAAAAAAAAAAAAAAAAAAAGATCAACAGCTATTTGCTGAATGAATTGACTCAGGTAAGTCCTTTTAGATATTGTTGTGTAAAAGCTCTTTGCTCTGTTCTACTGCATAAATACTAATATTATAATTATTAATATCTGGTTTATAACAAGAGAACTTGCTATCCAATTTTACTTGCTAATTACTAAAAATTTCTTAGAATTTCTGTATTTCTATATATATTTCTACATTTCATTTTAACATAGTATTTCAGCTGTACCCCTATTTGTGACAAATATGAAACTGCAACAGCTAATTGTTTTTTTCTTTTAGTATTTTGCATATAATTTGAACATATAAAAATAACATTTTATAAAGTCTAAATAATAGCCTTTAGCATTAATTTTTACAACACGAAAGAAGTCTCTAGCTGTATTTACTTAAACGTTAAGAAAAAATAGAACATTACTTTTTAAATCATATAAACTCCTTATAGAAATAGAAATCACATACAGAATAATGAATAAGACACAAGGGTATAACTCAATGGATTTTCCACTGTGAACATATGCAAGTAAACTTCACCCAGATCAAGAAATTGGATGTTGCCAGAAGTTCCTGTCATGTCCCGTTTTAGTCAGTACCTCCTATTGAAGTTACTCACCCTTCTGACTAATTTTGCCTGTTTTTGAACTTTATATAACTGGAATCATGCATTACATATGGTTTTTGTGTTTGGCTTCTTTTGTTCAACATTGTGTTTATGAGACTTATCCATACTGTTGTTTGTAGATATAGATTTTTTTCATTGCTAGATTATCTTCCTTATATGAATACATGACTATTTATTCATTGAACTGTTAGTAGGAATTTAAGCATTTTCTAGTTTGGGTTATTATGAATAGTGCTGCTGTAAACCTTTAAGTATATGGCTTTTTAAAAAAGATGTTATTTATTTGAGAGAGAGTAAGCAAGAGAGAGAGCACAAGATGTGGGGAAGAGAGGGAGAGGGAAAAGCAGATTCCCCACTCAGCAGGGAGCCTGTCTCGGGGCTAAACCCCAGACCCTGGGATCATGACTTGAGCTGAAGGTAGATGCTTAACCAACTGAGCCACCCAGGCTCCCCTAAGTATGGTTTTGATGAACATAACATAAAATGTGTTGAGTATATACCTAGGAGTAGAATGGTTGGGTCATAGAATATGTATAATGTTTTAATATAACCTATTTTTAAAACTAGGTCAGTATTTTGCTGATTATCCTAGGAAGCTAGAGTTGAATTTTTTTAAATTCATAGTATTTAATAAAATAATATTGTATTGTATTTTGTTTAAGAATATGAATACACCTGTAGTGGGCAAAATCACGACTACTGCCCCCCCACCCAAGCACCCACTTCTCAAGGATTCTACATTCTAATCCCTGAGATCTGTTACCTTACACAGCAGAAGAGATTTTTCAGGTATGATTAAGTTAAAGATCTTGAGAAGGGGAGATTAGCCTGGATTATCCAGGTGGGGTTACTATAATCACAAGGGTCTTTGCAAGAGGAAGTAGGAAGGTCTGAGTCAGGAAGGAGATATGTCAACAGGGAAGAAGTGGTCAGAGAGTGAGAGATTTAAAGATGCTGCACTACTGGCTTTGAGGGCAGAGGAAAAGGACCATGAGCCAAGAACTGCAGGGGACCTAGAAGCTGGTAAAGAAAGGGGGCATATTCTCCACAGAAAGTCATCAGCAAGGGAATGGATTCTACCTTTGAGTTTCCAGAAAGAACACAAATTTGTCACAATGATTTTAGCTCTGTATGACCCATGTCAGACTTCTGACCTGTAAAACCGTGAGATAATAAATTTGTGTTACTTAAAGCTATCGAGTTTCCAATTTGTTACAGCAGCAGTAGGAGACTAATATAATACTGGATATAGCCTTTTATTTCATAAAAAAAACCAATTTAAACCTTTTTGCAGTCTCTTCAGAAATATGAAATTGGATTATATTTCTAACACCAAGAAAAATTCTTTTTATTACCACCAGTGTATTTTATTATTTTTTTGTTAAGTTTTTCATTTTTATTCTAGTATACAGTGTTACATTAGTTTCAACTGTCCAATATAGTGATTCAACCATTCTATACACCACTCAGTGCTCATTGTAATAAATGTACACTCTTTTTAAAAATTTTTGATTTATTTATTTTAGGGAGGAGAAAGGGAGGATCAGAGGGAGAGGAGAAGAGAATCTTTAAGCAGATTCTGGCTGAGCTCAGAAGCCAGATGATGAAGGGCTCAGTCCCACAACACTGAGATCACGACCTGAGCTGAAACTAAGTCAGACACTCAACTGACTGTGGCACCCAGGTACCTCTTGGTAACTGTACTCTTAATCCCCTTCACCTCTTTCACCCATCCCCCTTCACCTCCACTCTAGTAATCATCAGTTTGTTCTCTATAGTTAAAAGTTTGTTTCTTGATTTGTCTCTCTCTGTCTCCTCATCTCCTTTTCCTGCCTTTGCTCATTTGTTTTGTTTCTTAAATTCCACATATAAGTGAAATTATATGGTATTTGTCTTTCTCAGACTGACTTATTATGCTTAGTGTTATGCTTTCTAGCTCCAACCATTTTGTTACAAGTGGCAAGAATTTCACTCTTTTTTATGGCTGAATAATATTTTATCACTCACACACACACATACACCCATACCACATATTTATCCATTCAATGGACACTTGGGCTGCTTCCATAATTTGGCTATTACAAATAAAGCTGCAATAAGCATAGGGGCACATATATTTCTTTGAATTAGTGTTTTTGTATTTTTGGGGTAAATATCCAGTAGTGTAATTACTAGATCATAGGGTAGTTCCATCTTCAACTTTTTGAGGACCCTCCATACTATTTTCCACAGTGGCTGCACCAGTTTGCATTCCCTTGAATGTGGAATGTTTAAAATGTTTAAAAATGAGATATAAGAAAGTTCCACTTACATTTAAAAAAAAATCAGATCTCTTATTTTATTTTAGTACACTTTCATTTTAACATTAAAGAGGACTCATTTTTGTAGGTTAAATTCTACTTCATAAGAATTGATAAACAGGTTAATTTCAACTAAGTACCTATACAAGCTACTTTTTAAAATATTGCATTTATTTAGCAGTACTATATTAATTGTTTAGCTTGTCTTTCTTCTACATTTGTTGCTTTTTCTTTATTTTGTTTGGTCCCCCTCATTTATTAAGCTCTCTATAGTTCACTCTGTATTCCGAGACTATCCTCTTTTTCTTTGGAGGGGCAAAAGTTTGCCCTTCTCAAAGTCAGATATAGAGGAGTAGCTTTTTGTGGTGAAATTCAGGAAGCCAGTAGTTCATGAGTGTCCTTTACTTACATTTCTTTTTTTTTTTTTAAGATGTTATTTATTCATGAGAGACAGAGAGAGGGAGAAGCAGGCTCCCCACAGAGCAGGGAGCCTGATGTGGGACTTGATCCTAGGACCCCGGGATCATGACCTGAGCCAAAGGCAGACGCTCAACCATCTGAGCCACCCAGGTGCCCCCTTTACTTACATTTCTAAAATATGGTCTAGTAAATCAATTAGTGGACATAGAACATATAGAAAATTTCAGATATAAAAATTGCTATTTCATTAACCTCCTTGATCTCTGTTTTAATTAAACTTGTTTTTGATCTAAATTTGGAAAAGATTCCTCTGATCAGCACCCTGATGTTTATAGCAGCATTGTCAACAATAGAATGTCCATTGAGTGATGAATGGATAAAGAAGTGTGGTGTATATATACAATGGAATATTATTCAGCCATCAAAAGAATGAAATCTTGCCATTTGCAACAACATGGGTGGAGCTAGAGTGTATTATGCTAAGTGAAACTAGTCTGTCAGAGAAAGACAAATACCATATGATCTCACTCATATGTGGAATTTAAGAAAAAAAAAGACATGAATATATGGGAAGGGGGGCAGAAGGAGAGAGGGAAACAAGCCGTAAGAGACTCTTAATCATAGAGAACAAACAGGGTTGATGGAGGGAGGTGAGTGGGTGATGGATTTAATAAGGGAGGCACTTGTTATGATGAGCACTGGGTGTTGTATATAAGTGACGAGTCATTGAGTTCTACTCCGGAAACCAGTACTGCAATGTATGCTACCTACCCAAAATTAAAAAAAAAAAGATCCATATGAGCAACTAAGTAGAGAGAAGAAAGTATAAGAATAAGCAAGACCTATTAATGTTCTCTGGACTCCATCTTTCCCTGATTTCCCCCAGATGTTTCCATCTGTGTTCTGTGACCTTCCTTTTTCACTAGAATATAGGCCCCTTTTTAATCCAGCAAAGAAACATTTAACACTTAGATTCAGAACAGAAATAAAGAAGAGCATGAGAATTAACTGAAAGTCCAGGAAAATTTTGATTGCCAACATTCCCTAAATTAGAATATGGCCACAACCCCTAGCTAAATCCCAAACCACAAAGCAGCAGCATGGTAGTGCGGATTATCTAATCTGTCCCAGGGAAATCAAAACCACTCCAGGGCCTCTGAGGCCACGTATAAGGTGTAATAAAGACTCAAATAGCAAGATTTTTAATATTATAAATACTGTATTATTTTTGTAGAGATTAGATAGGAAATATTCAAACTGTCTTAAAGTACTAAGTGTGCTAATATTTTGACCATTACAGTGTTCCTAGTTCTAGATATAAAGTATCAGTTACACAGATGCACCATAAAGTCAGACATGATATTCAAAAATTTTGTAAAGAAATAAATTAGGGAGTAATTATTTGTGTGTATATATATATATATACACACATTTGTGTATATATATATATATACACACATTTGTGTATATATATATACATCTTTGATAAATCTTTGTTTTGCAAAAGGATTACTAGAAAGTAACTGATACATTTAACATGTGATTCTTTTTTTAAGGTTTTTTTATTTATTAATTTTTAAAGATTTTATTCGTTTATTTGACAGAGAGAGAATGAGACAGCAAGTAAGGAAGGCAAGCAAAAGCAGGTGGAGGGGAGAGGAAGAAGTCTCCCTGCTGAGCGGAGAGCTGGATTAGCTCAATCCCAGGACCCCAGGACCATGACCTGAGCCAAAGGCAGACACTTGACCAACTGAACCACCCAGGCACCCCTTAACATGTGCTTCTTGTCTAACTGGTGAACAATATTTAAAAATACTCTTTCCTCCCCCCCCCTCCTGAACTTGCTCTTGTCTCTCATTACAAGCTAGTCAGGGTTAACTATCCAATCCACTGTTGCACATTAACTCAGTTTCTAGCTGTGAGGTCTAAGCCTGTTGTAAATGTCTTTTGTTGAATTGGTCGTCTTGGTCAGAAGGAAAAGCAACAGAAAACAGAGTATCAGGGTTAATTACTGGAAAGAGAATATGTGAATTCGAAGGAATATAAATGGGCTACCAAAGTGGGGGAGAAACAAACTCAGCAGGAGAAACTCTAGTATGTTTACTTTCTTTGAAGCACAGAAATAAGGTAAGCCCAATATCCAAGTAGGTTAAGCTTTCAGTAAAGGATGAATTAAAAATCCTCCACTCCTAGTTGCCTTGGCGGAGGCCCTTTCCCCTTGGTAATGACGTTAAAATGACAAAAGATACAATGGCAGTATTATTCAGAACAGTCAAGATAGTGGGAACACCCTAAGTGTCCGCAGATGAATGGATGTGAAATATATAGAGATACACAGATATTCTTCAGTTATGAGAAGGAAGAAAATTCTGTCATATGCCACGACATAGGTGAAACCTGAAGGCACTTAAGCTAAGTGAGATGAGTCAGAGAAAGACAAATTCTGTACGATCTCATTTATACGTGAAATCTAAAAAAGCCAAACTTACAGAATATAGTAAAACAGTGGCAAACAGGGCTGGGAATTGGTGGAAATGGGAGATGGTGGTCAAAGGTACAAAAATGTCCATTTATAAGATGAAAGGTTCTGGGGATCTAATGTATAGCACGGTGAGTACAGTTAATTATAATACTGTATTATATACCTGAGAGTTACTAAGAGAGTAGATCTTAAATGTTCTTACTGTAAGAAAAAAAATGGTAATTATATAACATGATGAAGGTGTTAGCCAAGGCTATGGTGATATAATTATTTGCAATATATAAATGTATCAGATCAGCACATTGTCCACCTTAAACTTACAGGATATCATTTGTCAATTATTTCTCCATAACAGCAAGAAAAGATACATGCAAATGCAGTAAATAGTAATTAGTAGCAGAGCAATACCTGGTTTTGTTAGCTACATTTTGGGAGAAAGTCTTGGTAGAGGAGTGAGTCTAAGAGCGTGGTGCTGCAGACAAAAGAGTAAATCATGTAGGAAAGAATTCAAGCTAAAGATAAAAAGTAAAATGGGGGCGCCTGGGTGGCTCAGTGGGTTAAAGCCTCTGCCTTCGGCTCAGGTCATGATCCCAGGGTCCTGGGATCAAGCCCCGCATCGGGCTCCCTGCAGGGAGCCTGCTTCCCCCTCTCTGTCAGCCTCTCTGCCTACTTGTAATCTCCATCTGTCAAAAAAAAAATAAAATCTTAAAAAAAAAAAAAAAGTTAAAAAAAAAAAAAAGAAAAACAAAGCCCACATACTCAAGTGCCTCTGGGAGACTTTGGCTAAGTGGTGTTGGTAATAATAAATCTTTTGATTCAATATGCATATATCTCGCCTGGTCTGGTTATCTGCATTGCTGCTTGGAAGTAACCTTGGTCTGGGAAGTTATAAAAACTAATTTTCTTAGAAACATAAGTGACTTGTCTAAGGACTGGAGAAATTGTCTCAGCCTAGTTAGACTTGTTCTATCAGCCCTGTATGATCACTCTAAGAATTGTAACAACCCAGAATGGGAATAAGAAGGGAGCCAACACTTTACACCATTCACTGGCCTCTCTCTCCCCCTCAGACTGGAGTGAGCTTAACACTTAAGGTAAGAAATTTCAAAAAAGATACCTCTTTGAGTCCTAACTGGTTGCTCTGGAAACTCTTTCTCATCCTCTGCCTACCTCTGACCTCATCTTTTTGTTTTGTATGAATGAAGTCTAGGCTGATGAATGTAAAACAAATTGTATGTGTACTATGATTTCTGTTCTTCAGCTTCTTGTGAATGAAATCATACAGAATATATTCCTTTGTGTGTGCCTTCTTTTTTTTTTTTTTTTAAAGATGCTATTTATTTATTTGGCAGAGAGAGAGACAGTGAGAGAGGGAATACAAGCAAGGGGAATGGGAGAGGGAGAAGCAGGCTTCCTGCTGAGCAGGGAGCCGGAATCAGGGCTTTATCCCAGGACCCTGGGATCATGACCTGAGCTGAAAGCAGATGCTGAATGACTGAGCCTTCCAGGTGCCCCGTGTGTGTGCCTTCTTTTGCTTTATACGACCAATGCACATTGTTGCATATAGCAGTGTTTTATTCTTTAAATTGTTGAATAGTATTCTGTGAATATATAAAACTGATTTACATAGTCTTATTGATTGACATTTAGATTGTTTCAAGGTTTTGACTCTAATAGATAAAATTGTTATGAATATTCTTGTACAGATCTTTTGGTGGATATGCATACTAATTTCTCCCGGATATATATACCTAGAAGTAGAATTTCTGTTATAGGCTATTTTCCCTGCCATGTTTTAGTAGATACTTCCAACGAGTTTTCCAAAGTGGTTGTACCAGTTACCTTCCCATTAACAATGTATGCGAGCTCCAGTTGTTTCAAAGACTTTCCAACACTTGGCACTATCAATCTTTTTATACTCTTGGCCTTATGGTAGGCATATTGTAAATACATGGTAGGTATATTGTAAAACCTCTGTGGTATTAATTTGCATTTCCTTGATGACTATACCACTAAACACTTTTTCATATACTTATCCACTTGGATATCTTTTTTAATGAAATGCCTGTTTAAGCCTTTTGTCCATTTTTTTGGATTGTTTTTTAAAAAAGATTTATTTATTTATTTATGTGAGAGAGACAGCAAGCACACATGAGTGGGGAGAGGAGCAGAGGGAGAAGAAGAGATACAATCCTCAAGCATACTCCTTGCTGAGTCTAGAGCCTGATGCAGAGCTCTGTCCTAGGACCCAGCGACCATCACCTGAGCTGCAATCAGGAGTTAGCTGCTTAACTGACTGAGCCATCTAGGTGCCCCTGGACTGGGTGCTTTTTAACAAAAATGATTAATGGATGATTTAAAAACATTTTAGATATGAATCATTTGTCAGATATAGATATATATACCTAGTCATATATTGATACATATAAATGTCAGACATAGATTATAGATATATTAGATATGAATTATATATCCCTTAGGTTAGTCTGTTAGGCAATACTCCAGAATAATCTTAAAAGGGCACACTATCATCATTTTGCTTTATTTCTACAATGTGTATAAGTTTTCTTAACACAGAAAACATTTTGGCTTTGTTTAATAAAATTAACATCACTATCTTATGGCTCTTCAGCTGTTCAAAAGGTACCTTTCTTTCCACTTAACGATACATTTTAAGGATAATGTTGAGAAGAGCCAAAACGAATTGCTTTTGTTTAAATACAGAAAAAGGCAAAATTATAGAACAAAAATTTTCACCACTCCTACCACTCATGCATATATTTCAATTCATAATATCCCAACGTAGTCCAAAATATTCTGTCTTCACATTAAGAGAAATAAGTGGAGGAAGGCAAAAGGCAGGAAGCCCCAGAGGTGTGTAAGCCTTTATCATGATCAAAAAATTCCCTCTTTATCTGATACCCCAGATATATATATATATATATATATATATAATATTTTTATTAAAATTTTGGATAGGTGAGGTGCAGTTCTTTTCCTTGAAAAGTGAGAAGCTCATTCCCAAGCTGAAAACTTGAAAAATGGTTACAATTTCCATAGAAATAAAAAAAAATCTAGAAATTGATTCTCTTACAATAATCTCTCCCTGTATACCCCTTAGAAAGCGTTCATGTTTGGAGACACACACCTCAGTTAGAGAAACTCTGTATTAAGGCTTGTGTTGGGGCACCTGGGTGGCTCAGTCGGTTAAGTGTCTGCCTTTGGCTCAGGTCATGATATCAGGGTTTCTCTCTCTTTCTCAAATAAAGAAATCAAATCTTAAAAAAAAATAAGACTTGTGTTTATCATTCACAATTGAAACCACTTCATAACTTCAGCTATCAGAATTCTAAATTGCATTAGGGAGTGCTGGATACCTTCCATTGGCCCCTTCATACCACCCATCACCCTGCTCTCTACTCTGAAATGGACTTTGAGCTGGTCACATTCCTCTTCTGAAGGACATTACTCTTTTGAGTCTCTCTCCTGGGTTCTATAACCTCTCTGTCTTCATCCTTTTGGCCCTAGAGATGGATCAGTTCTGGTGTTGGCAGCCCGGTTTCTTGTACTGTGCTTTGTAGCTTCCCAACATTGTCACACCTTTGCAATTAGTCCCTTTGTAACTAAACCCTTCTGAAACTTTATCCTAGTTTGGGAGTGCCATCTGCTTCCTGTTGAGACCTTAACAGATACTCAATTTAGGGATTACTGGCTATGCCCAAGTTCCCTTGTGAATAGCTCCAAATATGTTCTGGAGCCAAGGAGCTCGCGTTGATCATGGATAAGATATTCTCATGTCTGAGAGGTGTAGAGGCCCAGCGCCACTCTGCTGGTTTTCCATTCCATTGTTCCCTGCTATACCAGAATGAAGCAGGCATAAGAATAATCTAAACCTGGAAGATGCAGTGATTTTGGAGGCCTTCCTGTGTGGGTAGGCTGCGAGGTATCCCCCAGGATCACAGTTGAATCTGCAGTGATGACAGACATTCCAGAAAGGCTAGGCAACCCACAAAAATCCTCCTAACAATAAAATGGCCATTTACTGAAGATTAGGGAAAATAAAAGTTATAACAGCATAGGAAGGAAGGACCAGTCCAGATAGGGTGTGGCCCTCCAAATCCCATCAGAAAGCCCTGAGTGGAGAAGAGCACTCACCAGAGTATTTAGCCTTCACTGGAGTACAAGAGGGCACCTGCCAAAGGGTAACCATTAAAGAAAGGCAAATGTTATTTCTGACAGAGTGTAGCTTCTTAAACCCATAAGGAGAAAGAGAATCACTTTCCAAACTGCCTCTTCGTTTGCAAAGTTATCAACCCCTGCCTCCACATTATTAAGCAGAATGTTTTAAATTACTCATTTTTCTCCTTTCCCAAACTACCCTTTCCACATTGTCACCTCTAGTCCTCACAGGATTAAGGACCATAGTCTTTATATAGTGATAGACTATGCTACTTGCTTAGCTACACACACACACCAAATTCCTTAAAAGCTTTCATTTCAATGTCCTGTAGTACTTTGAAGCTTATCATGAAAAACAGCAGCACCTGCCCCAATTCTCCCCTCTCCCTGTCCCATCCCTTGAAGTGCCTCTTTTTTACATCTTGTGTATTTACCTAAATCTGAAAAGTATGCCTAGTTTGAAATTTCTGGGTCTTTCCTTTTTGGTGCTGCTGATTCAAATACTGTGATGAGCTATTCCTCCAGGAATGAAGCAGCTGCTGAGGTGCTGCCGGCACACAACCTTGGTTGTCAGCTCTCTTCAGGAATCCCTTCCCTGCCACCATCACAGCCTCCTCCCAGGGAGGAGGCCCACACACAGTGCCTTATATTCACAGAGTACAGATGACCAGCCCCCTCACCCTGACGTGGGTGAAACCAACTTTGAAGAGCAATCTAGTGTAGAGCTTCCTGGAAGCTTGGCTGGCGCCTTCCTTGAGACTCCATTACAGCCCAACTTCTGCTTAATCCTCCTTCTTTTCCTTCTCTTTCGAAGAACATTCTGTAATAAACTTCCAGCTGTTGACCTCCCTCTCAGAGGAGGCTTCTGAGGAATTCACCTGGGGCATCACTACATTGACTTCCTGCTGTAGGAGATGAGGTCTTTCCTACCCTGTCACAGCTTCCTTTCATTTCACATTCTCTGTGTACTTACATTATCGTTTTTAGATAAATTGAAACAGACATGTTAGAAAATGCTTGACCTTTCTACCTTAAGGAAACTCTGGTTAACCTGATTGATTTATGAGCTTATTTTGCAATAGTTGACTAGTCACTCGTAAGACTAGCTAAGACTGGAGAAAACGGAACTGTCGCTGTGGTGCAGAAGGAACCAAGAGTGAATGTAAGTTACCTCCGTGACAAAACACAGCCTGAGATCTCCCCCCACTCATCATGCTTATGCCACCAGTTAATGAACATGAGTCCCATGAAGACACATGATTCCTGAATGCTCATGCTCAGAAAGGAGGCATCTCCCTTTTCCCTATATCCAATCAGCATTTTCCATTGAATCTACGTACCTGGTGACATCCTGACCCCTTGTCCTTAAATATGCCCAACCCCAATCCTCCAGGGAGGAAGCAGATTTGAAGCTTGTCCTTCAGTCTCCTCCTTTGGCTTCCTCTCTAATAAACCCTTCTTGCATATTGGATGTCTCAGTGGCTGGCTTTGCCATGCATCCAGCATATGAGCTTGGAATCAGTACAAAATCAGCATGCAGTAAACTGACAAGGTAGCAATCTTCACGGCTGGGTCACATCCTTTGCTATGACTATATTTTGTTTCATGAAGTTTTTCTTTCTCCCGATGTAAACAGTTACCTCATATTTTTATTTCCTTGGTTTTTATACCAATTATCTCCTCATTCTAATACTAAAACAAATTCACCTTTGAACATGATCACTAATATTAGCTATTCAGTTAGTCTTATATTATTCTTAGAGACATTGCTCTTGGGGGGGGCGCCTCTGTTCTGTTCTAATCTGGTCAGTCTCTGTGCCTGCTAATGGCTGTTTTCTTGGTATTTCTGTTCACCATCATTCTGGGAATCCCTTTCATCTACCTCCTATGTCGAATTCCTTGTTCCCTGGATTCCATAGCTTCCTCTTCCTTGTTTTACTCCCTCGTTTCACTCAGGGCACATTCTCAAGTAGCTTTCTGGAAAGGAGTGTACGGGAGGCAAACTTTTAAGACCTTGCATTTCCAAAAAGTCTGTTTTCGCCTCATACTTGGTTGATAATTTCACTGAGTATAGATTTTTAGATTAGGGATCATTTCCTCAGAATCATGAAACCTTCCACTGTCTTCCAACTTCCTCAGATGCTGGTGGGAAGATCCTGTCCTTTCTATGTGAGTTTTATCTCTGATCCCTGAAAGCTTTGAGGATCTTCACAGTAACCCTGGTGTTCTGAATCTTCATGATAATGTGACATGTGTCTCTTTCTGGTCAATGGACCGGGAGTAAGCCCTTTCAGTTTTGAACCTCTTGTTCTTTAGTTTTGGGGAAATTTCTCTCACTAATCCTTTGATGATATCATCTCCCCATTTCTTTGTTCTCTCTTTCAGGTGTGGGACCTCCTAACTTGATAGTCTAGTTTTGATAGTTCTAGTTTTCTTGTTAATTCACTTTCTCTTTCTATTTCTGAAATTTTATTCCAATTAGGGATAGTTTCTCAACTTTTTCTTCCAATCTTTCTGCTGATTACCTTTTTACTTTATTTTTGCTATAGTTAACTTACGAGAGCCCACACTCCTCCTTCTCCTTTTTCTCCTTCTTCCTCCCGTTCTTCTTCTTTTACAGTATCTAATTTTTATTTCAGAGACTCAATAACTTGTCTGAGTATAACAATTATAGGACTTTTTAAAAAGATTCATTTATTTACTTTAGAGAGAGAGCTAGTTATTGGGAGGGGGAGCAAAGATAGAGAAAGAATCCTAAAGCAGACTCCCAGCTGAGTGCAGAGCCCAATGTGAGGATGGATCCTAGGACCATAAGATCATGACCTGATCTAAAAATAAAGAGGCAGCCACTTAACCAACTAAGCCACCCAGGTGCCCCTAATTACAGGCTTTTAGAAAAGATTTTTTCCCCCTTGTTTCTTCTTTTTCCTTCCTTTTTATGTTCATTACCTTTTATGTTAGTGATTTTCTGCAGATGTTGATGACCCTTTGCTACCCATTTATTATTATTTTTTAAGAGCAAAACACTAAAGAGCAAATTAGAAGCTCTGGGTGCTCAGATGGGGCTTCTCCTCTGGTAGACTTTACTATTAGGTCATTATATGGGGTTCAAAAGAGTTAGTATCTGTAGTTCTTTTCTCTTGGGCTAGTCC
This sequence comes from Mellivora capensis, assembly GCA_004024625.1. NCBI lineage: Eukaryota > Metazoa > Chordata > Mammalia > Carnivora > Mustelidae > Mellivora > Mellivora capensis. Next base: position 20,110 of record PISX010012762.1, read on the forward strand.
ATTTTCTTGGAGAATAATCTCCCCCTTTTTTTGCTTGGAGGTTATATATTTTGGTTGCTAGTATTCTGGAGACTAAGAGATGGAAATTGTAGCATTTGATAGATCAATTTTTTTTTAGAAATTTTTCTTAAAGATTTTTTTTTTAATTTGACAGACAGAGATCACAAGTAGGCAGAGAACGAGGCAGAGAGAGAGAGAGAGAGAGAAGAAGGGAAGCAGGCTCCCTGCCAAGCAAAGAGCCCGGTGCCGGGCTCGATCACAGGACCCTGGGATCATGACCTGAGCTGAAGGCAGAGGCTTTAACCCACTGATCCACCCAGGCGCCCTCCGATAGATCAATTTTTTAAAAATCTTCTTATTAAGTCTGGAGTCTCTGCTCCTCCTACTGCACCCCCCTCCCACCATCAGCTATGCCTAATGTCCTTGAGGCTTAGAGCGCCTATCATTCAACTGCTCTAGACAGTAAATATACCTTCTGTTTGAGAAGGTGTATTTGCTTTGTTGCACAGGGTGGCAGAGACCTGGGTTATAATCCCATTTTAAAAAGACTTTCAAATAGTTTCTCTTCAGCCTAACCCACAACCCATTTCCAGAGATACTCATTGCCTTTGATTCTTCCACAAATATGTCATGAGAGTTCATTCGCATCTTTTGTAATTAGATGCTGAGATTTCAGCTTTCTCTAGACCACGAAGTCAGTTCTCTTTTCCATTTCCAAGAAGATTTCTTCTTTTGTATGAGGGCATATATTTTCTCTCTGTGTGTGTGTGTGTGTGTGTGTGTGTGTGTGTGTGTGTGTTTCTTTTTCTTTATCATCATTGCTTTGGGATTTTGGTAAGGAGAAGAAATATATGTTTTTATTTTTTTCTTCTGTGATTAAATGACAGTCCCCCTTATGTCTCCCTTTACTTCCATGTTTAAATGATGGTTTGAGGGAGAGTGAGAGAGTCTTACTCTTTTAGTTACATGTACAAGAACATTATAGAATATCATTTTCATTGAAAAGATAGGGACACAGAGTTAGTGACCAGCTTGGTATACGGTATAATTCAATGCTGCTACTTGTTACCCAAGAAAGGCCCAGAGGTGAGGAAATATAGGACAGACTGGTGAATAATATGATGTTTGACATTCTTTGGTTGATTCAAATTAAGTATGTGAGACATGAAGATACAGAAATAGGAAAGGCAAGTCTCAGACTCACAATGAGTCTGAGGGCTTCAAGAAACAGAATAGATATAAGCATGCCAAGAAGACTTTCTACTTTTTATTTTTTTCCTTTAATGCTAACCTTTATGCTGGGTGAAAAAAAAAGATAAAGTTAAATAAGTAAATGTGTTTCTTCTATTTTGGTATACTTCAGTTTAGAATTAGGATTTATAACTCACCTATTTCAAAAGGACAGGGGTGGTTTAATGTATTTGTAAATCCAAAATGGACAATGGGTTCAATATCTTCTGTTTGCCCTTCCAGATCATTTCTCTACCCTTCACTCTGCTTTATGCCTTGGGAGACTGACTTGGACAGGTTACATCAGCTCAGCTCTTGTGCAATCTGGTAATTTTTGTTGGATCCAACCAGAGGGAAGCTGTAACAGGAGGGAGAATAAACTAGGGTATTTCTTCCCTTGTAGCCCTCCTTGCATTATCTTTTCTCCAGCTTTCTCACCAAAGGTGGCTACTCTTCTCAAGGCACCAACTCTACATGACTCTCTCCCTACTGCCTACTTTTTTCTTCTCATCATGCAGCTGGTATCCCCTCTTACTTTGTAATTTTGGTAGGAAGTTCAGGTATGACTATACTTGAACTTCTAAAGAGGATGCATAATGTTGAAACTGAATAGTTTTAAACAACTTGAGCTAAGTGCCTTCCAGACTAAGTCACTACAGGGTGGTAAGGGGAGTAGGGTTTTTCCCCCTCAGGCTTTTTGCTGCCTCTGGGTACATGACTGAGGGCTCTAAGGGGCCAATTTGTGAATTTGGTGAGTATATTTTAATGACTCTCTTTTTATACTCTCATACTTAACAAGTAAGTTGAAAGGATATGCTTCTAGTTGTTGGCTATTTTGCAGAGTATTATGACTGATGTGGCAGGGCTAAAAGAAGAAAAGTAAGTCTGTAATCCTGAGGATGTGTCATATTCCAATAAGGAAATCGTTCCACTTATTTCAATATTCCCACTATTCTTAGAGGCTTAGAGGGGAGGCTGAATCCACATTGATTCACATAAACTATGTTGGATAGCCCGAGATTTTAACATGATGATAATGAAACAAATACATCTATGAAGTGGTCTTTAGGCAAAGGCTTGTTGGAAATATGATACTGGAACACAGGTTCATGGGAAGATAAGGTCCAGGGTAGCTTAAAACAGATCAATGGCAAGATTTTTATGGACTCACAAATTATTTAAATCAATTCCCATAGTTAGTCTATGTCTTAAATACTAATTCATATTCTCTTTCTAGACTATTCAATATCATAGCTGGGTGGTTTTTTTTTTTAAGATTTTATTTATTTTATTTGAGAGAGAGAGAGTGACAGAGAGAGAGAGAGCACAAGCAGGAGAGAGGGGCAGAGAGAAAAGGAGAAGCAGACTCCACACTGAGCAGGGAGCCCGATGCGGGACTCAGTTCCAGGACCTGGGATCATGACCTGAGCCAAAGGCAGGTGCTTAACTGACTGAGCCACCCAGTCACCCCTCATAGCTGGTTTTTTGAAAACTATTAATTTATTAAAAAATTTCCAAGGAAATACTTGGTAATTATTAAGCACTAAGAACAAACATCATTTAGGGGAAAGAATATTAAAAACTGATAATTTTCAGTCTGGAAATAGTGAGTTCAAGCACTGATAGATATGTTGCTTTTTAGGGTCATGGTTAAAAGAAACACTGAAAGGAATATACTGGGAGCCTGACATATTGTTTTGCATGGTTAACTTGTGTGGGGATGGGGTAAGAGATTGCGTTTATTTTGTCAATATGTGAATATAAAACTCCATGGACCAGTTACACAGAAGCTGTCCAAGGGTTTTGATTGTAGATACTGAGCACTGTAGGTAACAGGTGTATTAGAAAAGTGTTAATTGATGGGCATGCTTGTGTAAATGCATGGTGAGAGATCATGATTACTGTACCCTTCATATGCTGCAGAGGGAATAAAAGCTTAAATAAAAGCAAAGAGAGAAGGGGAAGATCCTATGTAGTAAAGTGCTGGAGAAAGCAATCTTTTAGTATACTATTTAGCAAGAAAATGATAGGCTTTTTTCTATGTCAAGGCAAAAACTGCTTTTGGTCATATCGGCCAAACTTGTTGAGGAATGTACAAGTTTACTAAAGTCTTAAATGTCAGAGCTTAACTAGTCTGTCCATAAACTCATGATTATCCATGAGAAACCATAAGCGAGAAGATGCTGCAAGTTCAGAAGACCATGAGACAGGAGACTAAATTTCATTAACAACACCCTGAGAGGAGCCAGTCAGCCAAAGGGAACAGCAGGGGGAATCCCCACCTCTTAACACAGAAGATCCTCATAACGGGTGCACCTCTACATTTGCCACATCTGCTGCAAAATAATTCATTGGGATGAAAGCTGTAGGTGTGACTCAGGGGCAGTGCAAAGACGATCTACAATTGTGAGAGGTTTACAATTTGTTCATTGAGTTATGGAAATGCAGAAAATATATTTTTCGAACTAAATGTAATTTTTCTCTAAAAATAGGTACTAAGTCTATGCAGTTTTATCACTATTGTCTTTAAATACCTAGAAGCTAGAAAAAGAAGCACTCAAAATATTTGCCAAATAGATGAATGAACAAAATAGTAACTAGGTTTGGTAAAATTTGAGGGAGAGGAGAAGCAGAAGAGTCTGGAAGATTCCAAATTTCATATTAGATAAGGTTAGATGAAATCTAATGCCTCTGGGGGAAATCTATTACTTCTGTAGGGAAGCTTCTCTTTTCTCCTTCCCTCTCTCAAATTATTGGAATAATAAAATAATTAAGCATTCATCTTCTAAGTCATTAAGCCTTTTACAGAAAAATTCTTATTCATTTAATATTAATATTAGATATATATTTTTTCATTTTCTCTTTTAGCTTTTTTATTTTTTCAAGCATAATTTTATATATTGAAGCAATTGTCTTTCTGCACTCAAAATCTTAGAGAAACAATAAAGTTTTACAGATGGATACATCATGAAAGTAATAAAATTCAGAGTCAAGATTTCCAGAGTAATAACATAATACACAGTTTATCAGTCTTTTCTTCTTGATATGATGGTCATTCCATCATTGCTTGATTCAACCAGTAAATATGTATTACATACCAAATGGCCCCTACATAATGTGGGGTGTTATAGAAGGAATACATGAACGTACACAAAAAGCAGAAATCATAGTTCCTTCTCTTAAGATATTTATAATTGGAAGTGCTTAAATTACATATGTATATAAAGCAAAGAGCAGTTAAACACTGTACAGCTGGAAATTGTCCAAAAGTGCCATGGAAACACAAAGGACAGATGTTATTATGGACCCAAACTGGAGTTTTTATGAAGGAGGCAGGACCTAAGCTAGACCTTGAGGGACGGTTAGCAGGGGGATAAAGGCTCCTCCATATGGGATGGATAAACTGAAACACAGGCATAAAAGCTGGAAGGAAAATGAGGCTGACACTTCTTACATCCCACGTTAGAAGCCAAAGTAAGGTGTGACTCTCACAGCAAGTGACAGGCTGTAAGTACCAGACTAATATTACTTGAGGAGAAATGTTGCTTTGGGACAGTGACAGATGGCACTATTGTTTGGGAATTAATTTCAGTCTTAATGTTTTGTGCCTGCAACAGGTGTGCTGTGGATACTTTTAAAGAAGCTAATGGGGGAGTAACTGAGCTTCTGGATGTTCTGTATGAAACATGGTTATGAAATTTAGAGTGCTGATTGGTTTTTGGAATTTTCTTTTGAGCATAGTTGACATACAATGTTACATTGGTTTCAGATGTACAACATAGTGATTCAATTTCTCTGTACCTTATGCTATGCTTACCACAAGTGTAGCTACCATTTGTTACCATACATCACTATTATAGTATCTTTGACTTTGTTGTGCCTCTTATTCCTATGACTTACTCATTCCATAATCGGAAACTTGCATCTCCCACTTCCCTCCATCCATTTTTCCTGTCCCTGCATCCCCCTCCCCTCTGGCAATCATTAGTTTATTCTCTGCATTTATAAGTCTGATTCTGCTTTTTTATTTGTCTGCTTATTCATTTGTTTTTTTTTAGATTCCACATATGAATAAAATCATATGATATTTGTCTGTCTCAGCCTGATGTATTTCATTTAGCATAATATCCTTTAGTTCTATCCATATTGAAAATGGCATGATCACATGCTTTTTTATGGCTGAGTGATATTCCATCTCACACACACACACACACACACACACACACATGTATACCACATCTTCTCTATCCATTCATCTATCAATGGGCACTTGGATTGCTTCCATAGCTTGGCAATTGTAAATAATGCTTCAGTAAAAATAGGGGTACATATATCTTTTTGAATTAGTATTTTCATTTTCTTTGGGCAAATATCCAGTAGTGGCATTACTGGATCATATGGTTTTTCTATTTTTAATTTTTTGAAGAATGTCCATACTGTTTTCCATAATGTCTGTACCAATTTACATTCTCAACAACAGTGTATGAGGGTTCCCTTTTTTCCCACGTCCTTGTCAACACTTTTTCTTTCTCGTCGTTTTGGTATTAGCCATTCTGACAGGTGTACGGTACTATTTCATTGTGGTTTTGATTTGCATTTCCCTGATGATTACTGATGGTAAGCATTTTTTCCTGTGTCTGCAGGCTATTGGTGTATCTTCTTTGGAAAAATGTCTATTCAGGTACTCTGCCCATTTTTTCTTCAGGTGTTTTTTTTTTGTTTTTTTTTTTTTTGTTGTTGTTGTTGTTTTTAGTGTTGAGTTGTATAAGTTTTTTATATATTTTGGATACTAACCCCTTATCAGATATATCATTAGCAATATTTTCTCCCACACAGTAGGTTGCCTTTTTGTCCTGTTGATTGTTTTCTTTGCTGTGCAAAAGCTTCTTATTTTGACGTAGTCCCAATAGTTTATTTTTGCTTTCGTTTCCCTTGCCTCAGGAGACATATCTAGAAAAATGTTTCTATGCCTGATGTCAGAGAAATTCCTGCATATGTTCTCTTCTAGGATTTTTATGGTTTTAGGTTTCATATTTAGATCTTTAGTCCATTTTGAGTTGATTTTTAAGTTTTGCATATGGTGTTGGAAAGTTGAAGCAGTTCATTCTTTTGCATGTTGCTATCCAGTTTTCCCAGCAGCATTTATTGAGGAGACTTTTGTTTTCTCCTTTAAAAATTCTTGCTTCCTTTATTGTAGATTAATTGACCACATAAGTGTGGGTTTATTTCTGGACTTTCTATTCTGTTCTATTAAGCTATCTGTCTATTTTTGTGGGAGCACTACATTGTTTTTATTATTCCAGCTTTGTAATATATCCTTATGTTTTGTGTATCCATTGTAAGTTTTGGATTTGTGGTTACCATGACATGAGGTTCATATATAACATTCTAAATATATAGCAGTGTATGTTAATTTGATAGTCACTTAAGTTCAAACACATTCTAAAAGAAAACTTTTCCTTTTCTTACTCCCTCCCCCACATTTCATGAATATCTTGCCATATTTTACATCTTTTTATTCATAATTTCCTTATGTCTAATTATGGCTATTTCTTTTCCACTTAAAGAAGTCCCATTAACATTTTTTGTAAGTTTGGTTTAGGGGTGATAAACAGCTTTAATTTTTGTTTGTCTAGGAAACTCTATCCTTCCTTTCAATCTGAACGATCATCCTGCTGGATAGACTCTTCTTGGTTGTAGGTTTTATCCTTTCAGCACTTTTCTGGCCTGAAACGTTTCTACTGAAAAATCAGCTTACAGCCTTATAGGGTTTCCATTGTAGGTAACTATTTGTCTCTCTCTTCCTGCTTTTAAAATTCTCTCTTCATCTTTAACCTTTGACATTTTGTTTTATATTTATTTATTTATTTATTTATTTATTTATTTTTTAGAGCAAGAGAGAGAGTTGGGGGGGTAGGGCAGAGGTAGAGAGAGAATCTTAAGCAGGCTCTATGCACAGGGCTGAGATGTCGGCTTTGATTTCACATGTAGGCTTTGATTTCATGACCCTGAGATCATGACCTGAGTCAAAATCAAGAGTTAGATGCTTAACTGACTGAACACCCAGGCACCCCTAGCCTTAGATATTTTAATTATGTATCATAGTGTAGACCTCCTTGGGTTCATCTTATTTGAAATTCTGTGCTTCTTGAACCTGGATATCTATTTCCATTCCTAAGTTAGGGAAGTTTTCAGCTATTATTTCTTCAAAAAAATTTTCTGCCTCTTTCTCTAACTCTTTCTTTCCCTCTCCATTCCTTCTTCTCCTCCTCCCCCTCCTCCTTCCTCCTCCTCCCCCTTCCCTCTTTCTCCTCCTTCTTCACATTCTTCTTCTTCTCCTTCTTCTTCTTCTTCTTCTTCTTCTTCTTCTTCTTCTTCTTCTTCTTCTTCTTCCTCTCCCTCTTCCTCTTCTTCTTCTTCTTCTTCGGGAATCCCTATAATGCCAATGTTTGTTCACTTGATGTTGTCTAAGAAAGCCCTCAACCTTTCCACAGTTTTAAACATTCTTTTCTTTTTATTGTTTAGCTTTTAATTTTTATTTCTTTTTATTGTTTACCCTGTCTTCCAGATCTCTAATCTGTTATTCTGCATTTGCTAATCTGTTTATTCCCTCTGACATATTTTTAAAATTTCAGTTATTGTTTTCTTTTTCACATATCTCTTTATTGAAGGTCTCACTGAATTTTTCCACTCTTCTCTCCAGCTTGGTGAACATTATGATCATTACTTTAAATTCTTTATCAAACATATTGGTCATTTTCATTTCATTTAGTTCTTCTTCTGATCTTTTGTCTTGTTTTTTCTTTTGAAGCATATTCCTTTGTCTCCCCATTTTGCTTGACTTTCTGTGCTTGCTTCTATGGATTGGGTGGAACAGATACTTTTCCTAAACTTGGAGACATGGTCTTGTATATGGTTGTCCCTTATGTAGACTGTATATACTTGATGACTTTTGCTGGTTGGCTAGAGCTGTGGCTGGCATGATTTGGGAGTCCCATGGCTCTACATAAGCAGGCACCTTGGCAGGGCAGCTAATAGAATGCTGGTTAGTTTTTAGGAATGTAAGTAATTTATTTCTTAATTTTTGCTACTATCTGACTGGCTTATTTATTCTAACTCTGATTCACCTAATAAAATCCTATGCTTTGATGGCTTAAGAGGAGTCTTGGGTTTAAAGCTTACTTATATAACTTTGGGAAAGTTATCCTTCTGGGTCTAATCCATAAGAGAGGGAGAAACAGTTGGCCTCACTTAGTGATTATGAGGATGAAATGAAAAATATATTCAAAATATATTCTAAATCTCTTGGTACATATTTTTCCTCTTTCCTTCTTTTTCTTCCTCAGTTCTCAAAAAATAGGCAACTATACTCAAGAAGACTACATAACTTATCATATTTTTTTGACTAAAATGGACCATTACTGAAAATCACACTGGGGAACAGTAGTAAATTGAAACTGACTCTTATTATATTTCTTTATGAAAAGAGAAGAAAAAAGACAAGAGAAAAATATTTAAACCCCTATAAACCATAGAATAAAGCATTTGCATCACAAGAGATATTCTGTGTATTTCTCTACAAGTATCTCGAAATCAAAACCTCACTGCAATGTGCTTGAAAGTTCTCACTAAGAGTAGTGATGTACATATTATTAACTGCAAACTTCCACTTCTGTTCCCTCATGACATCACATCCTTCCTCTTTCATGCTCTTTCCTCTCAAACTTTCTGGCTAATACATTCTGGGTATCCTGGGAAATTAGAGACACCAGTAATTTGGGCCTAAAAGGACCGGGTTTAAATATATCTAGATTCCAGAGTGATTAAGTTTGGGAGATAAAATTGAATTTATATGATGGCCTTTCCTGAGAGGGATTTCAAGAGGTCCATGCAGCATAATGTGGTGTTGAGGTGCATGGGAATAGCTAAACTTGTCATTAGAGACTTCTTGACATTTCATCACTTTACTTTATTTTTATGCTTTGAATTCCCTCACTAAAATGTGGGAACAGAGATATAGTGAAGTTGAAATTATTGCTGCTCTCTTCCTTCGATGACTGGAGTCTTTTGTAAAATGCCTTAAATTTTGGTAGCAAATAATATTGTGTTTATAAACTTACCACTTAAACTTAATTCTATGCTTGCCAAACAAACAACATGGAGAATCTCAGCCCAAGAAGCTTTGGTCCTAATACATTAATTAGCACATGGCGTACGTCTGACTGGATAGCGTAGGACAAAGTAAGTCAACAGAAACTGAGCTCTAATCTACTCTGGCTTTCTTGCAGGAATTGTTTGTAACCAAGTGCATCCAGTAGAGTGAGGGGACTTCTACCCATACAGTCACAGGGCTCAAGGTCTGTTTTCAGGATGTGTTGGGGGGCTCTTAAAAGTCACTTCAGTGATTCTATGGAACCTGTCCTGGCCTCATTAAACTGCCAGACTCCTCCTACAGAACCCTGAATCAGTGTCACAGAATGTGAGGCAACCAGAGAGCATCTCAGTACCTTCTTGGTGAGTGCAAGAATGGCTCTTTTCTTTTCTTCGTTAAGTTTATGGATGCTTTTTCTTGCTATGTATTTAGACTTTTTGGTACATATTAGGTCTTTATTTTTCACTTTGCATAGGATCTTCTCGGGCAATGAATCATTAAAGTAAGTTCAGAGGAGACAATGCAGGTGATAACCTGAGTCAGAAAATGTTAACCTATCATTGGGCTCTCAGTATGTCAGTCATCTCTATTTATAGGACAGAAAACATGTCCCCAGAACTTTAGTGTCTTTCTGAATATTTGATGGTAATAGTGAAGGTTCACGGGATAGCAATTCTTGGGCAAAGAAACTGAACCTCTCCAAAGAGTAGTGAGTATTAGTTATTACGACGAGCTAGAGAATATTATCAGGTACTCCAACTAAGGAAGTTTGGGAGCCAAGACACAGAGTTCTCTAGAAATTCAGGAAAAGTACAAGCTTGAAGCAAAAGGACAGCATCTTTGGAGGCTTTGTTCATTGAAAGGAAGAGGGAAGATGTGGACAGGACAATAAGAAACTATACAGCAGAAGATAGCATAGCCTGGAGCCAGAGGGGACACAACAGTTACACAATAGATGATAATATTTGAACACTGGTTCAGGGGCAAGTGATTGAACCCATCATAAGGTAATTGCTAATTTAGATCTACCCAGGTAGCTGTTTCCAGCATTCATTTCCTATAACACGCAGCCTGACTATGTAGACAGTTTACATTCATTGACCTCTTTTTTTTCTAGGTCCCCACCTTGCATAAAAAAAGTTCCTACTGTATAATTTTTTCCTAATACGTGATTTTAATGTAATAGGTTAAAAACTCTATGTCAAATGGAGATTAATTACACAAATATATGACATAAAATACCAAGAATCATAATGTAAGGCCTATTTTCTATTTTTATGAATGTTCATAGAAAATTATACTTTAGTTTTGCTTTTTCATCTTTGAGAACCAGAAAATCCAATTTCTAGACTGTCTTTCCCCAGAGATACAATTTGTCTATGGACTAATTACATTAATAAAGTTTCTTTCAACTTTAGTTTTCATTGTTTATAAAATGAGGAAGGAACAACTAGTTTTTTAGTTTCTTTTAGTTTTATATAACTCTTTCAGTTTTTTATGTAAGTGCTTTTGCTTTTCCTGCAACTTGTACAAATGATCTTTAAATAAAATGTATGACTTCAGAAATATTTAAGACCGCTTGTAATTTTGGTAAAGATGTTGATGAGGAGATGCCATATGGTAATACTTTTGAATTGAAATAGAAACCCAATTGAACCTTGCTTACTTTTGTTGAGCAAGTGAGTGAGTGAGAGAGAACAAGAGTGAGAGAGCAAGAGAGAGAGTAAGAGGCAGAGAGAGAGAGAAGAGTTATATATGTGCTTTGTGAAGAAAATGGCTTTTTAAAATGGCTCAGTAGTATTTTGCAGACCAACTTTATTTCCTGGTGCCTCCGGCAAATGGGAAAGTGCATTCTTCCACACAGGCGTTCTTGGAATAAAATGTCTCTATGGAGTTCACTTCCTGCTTCACCATGCATAGTACCTGTTTTACCTACTAATCTATACCTCACATGACTGCTGAGAGCCCTAGCTAATAAAAAATGATCATAAAGCACTTGGCAAAATCACAACAACTATAAAAGGATACATGCAAATATGGTAAGGCTTGTCTTTCTGGTACATACATGACATCTTTGTGTGTGAAATGATGCAGCGACTCAAATGTTAAGCCATTTTTTTCTCTTTCACAAACTGCAAGTAGTTTTGTCAGCTGGCTTGCTGTAGCAAACTGTAGCGAATTGAGCTAACTCAATAGTAAGCCTTTTGATTTAAAGCCTTCCTTCCAATTCTAACATTAGGCCTCTCCCCATGAATTTGTGCATATGTTATCTAAGAATTCATACCTGATTATTTTAAGAGAAAGAGCAACATGCTTGTGTTAAAGAAAAAAAAATGAGGAAATAAATGGGTTGCATGGTGATCGATGGTCGTATGTCATCACTGAGTAGAAATTAGTAGCTCCTATTTGGTACTTTTCTTAAAGTAACCACAGTGAGAACACACTGTAATTACTATCCACAGTGCACGTACTAATGTCATATGTTCCTGATCCATAATTTAACCTGACGGGAAGTAAAGGGAAGACCCAAGGAATGGCTGTATAGGAGAAAGAAAGAGTGGTCAGTCCACATGGTGACATCCCATTAAGTCACAAGCAGACTATCAGGCTTAGTCATGGGTCCAGATGCTTCCATCCTACTCCACCCAAGTTCAGCTATCCTGGCAGAGGACACTACCTGCACTTGTGCATACTGAATGATAAATACACAAGTAAGACTGAGGCCTTCTTACAAAGCAAGCAAATTCCCAACACACTAAGAAGTCTTTATCAGTTTCATTCTGCTGCTCCTTCTTTCCCAGAAAAGATAACAAGCAGAGGTTTTCTTAGCAAATACTTGTCCATGTCTTGGGTCTGACATCAGAGACAACAGCAGAGAGATAAGATGACATCCCACATTTCTGAAGGCCGGGAGACCGCTCAGTCCTTGTTTATTTTTTAGCTTGACCTTGTTTATAATTAAAAAAAAAGGGGGGGGGGAGTTGGTCAAATATTTTGACCTCTGCTTTTGAATCTCTGCTTATCATTCTAAGGATCTTCTGCTATGGAATTGTGCCTTTTAACCTGTTATTTGACTGAATTCTGTGCCGGCATGTAATGTTTTACTCCCCCTCCCTGTCCTCCAGAATCAATCAGATTTAAGTACCTGTAATATTTAACTAGTTATTTTCTTATATTTTAGGAAAGTAGAACTTGGCATACAAGAACGTGTTTTTTTTTTCTTTTTATAGGAATTTGTTTTGATCATTCTCAATTTATATTAGGATTAGGGTTACTTATAGGGGTTATTGATTTTGTTGGACTATCAATGTCATGTAAGATGCCTTTATATGCTTCCTTCCAGTAAATTCTAATGTTGTGGCTCACTGGATGTGATTATGCATTCTCTTGAGACTATTAAATGGGTGTGAGTGGAATTGCCATATAGTAAAGATGTTTTTATTTATGTGGAGTGTCTGGTGGGTGGGGCTCCAAGATTCTTTCCCAGGCATTGCCACAGGGTTACAAAAACATTACTCTGTTTCTTGTAACCCAAGTGAGGCTCCTCAAACAGTCCATGAAGAAAATTTGTCTCCTCTGATTACAGTCTGTTGGTGATACTCTGCTTCAAGTATTCTTTTTTCTTAACTCCAAAGACTATTTTAAGTTTTCCAATGTCTGGCAGATGTCAAGATAAAGATAAAGATGAACTAGCAGAAACTGGTCAGAGGTAAGAGAATTTGATTATATAATTTTGGGCAAATCACCTGAAATACAGGGGAAGGAGAGTATCTTTGTTGTATTATTTTTGAGAATTTTACTACCTTTTCCACTAAAAGTTTAGCAGCAAAAGAAACCATATCATTTCCTACTTGAATTTTATAAATATTTGGATATGTTTAGATTTGCTAATAAAGATGCTAAGAATAACCTGAGTCTTTTTGTCTCCAAAACTGGAAGACACTTTTTTTTCTTTTCTTTTCTTTTTTTTTTTTTTTTTTAGCATTAGCTTTCAAATTAACACTGAATGCTAACTTCATAGGCCATGAGTTGTGACAGAAACAGGAGAAGCATACTTTCTGGAAGGGTATTGTTCCCAAATATTCTCTTCTACCATCTCTCTATTGAAAAGTACTTCAAATGCCATTTTGAAGTAGAACTTCATCTGCAGATTCAAATTCATAATGTTGCTGTTAAGTATAAAAATAATAATATTTTTGGAGAATGTTCTTAACAACACTATCTTAGTTGATACTAAAAGGCAGTTACTGTTAAAATATTTTCAAAATGGTTTTCTAAGTACTTCAAGAAAATTTGACTTATTACTTCATATAAAGGTGATATCTATCTATACATACTATTAATAAATTTCACCTAAGAACATTAATAGGAGACAATACAGAATTAGATTCTAGGGAATGTCTGACTTGGATACATACTGACTGTAACTCATGAGGGAATATGTCCAAAAGTTTATTTCTAAGTTAATTGTTTGGAACTCAAAATCTTTTTTTTTTTTTTTAAAGATTTTATTTATTATTTACTTGACAGAGAGAGATCACAGTAGACAGAGAGGCAGGCAGAGAGAGAGAGAGGGAAGCAGGCTCCCTGCTGAGCAGAGAGCCCGATGCGGGACTCGATCCCAGGACCCTGAGATCATGACCGGAGCTGAAGGCAGCGGCTTAACCCACTGAGCCACCCACGCGCCCCTGGAACTCAAAATCTTGATATAAATTGGTGAGGCTCACAACCCATGAGTCTAGGTAAGTTTTATTGAAGTTGAAGAATTATTAACAGTATTATATAAAAAATACCATTCTAGAGTTTACAATATTGTTTCTCTTTCCACACTCCATAAAGGGAAGGAGCTATCAGGGCAGGCACTCCTGGGTATTAGTGACTCTTCATTTATGTCTAAGGCAAATTTCCACATGGATATATTGTACAAATGGATGAGGGTTAGTGGACCAGGAGTTACCTTTATGGTTATCCCAGCACATTGGGAAGAACAGGTATCTCACTGAACTTAGATTTCTCTCATACCATTAGTATATAAAAATATACTATTCAGGGACTATTTGGGTATGGCTTAAGCAAGTTGGATATGATTAGGTAGAAAAAAAGTTCTTACTAGTACCTTTTATATGATAGTATATTGAAAACTAGGCAATTGTGATGTCTCATCAAAACTTCTATTGACATTAATTAAAAATTTAGAATTAAATACTCTAAAAATTACTAAATGCATTCAAGAGTAGTCAAGGAAATAAGGAATACTTGGTGGTGGTGTGTGTGAGGCATACAGGTTGGGAATAAGTAAAAGTAGCCATCAGAACCACTGTTCATCTTGAAGGTATTGGTTAAGCTAGATGAGCTTGGGCACCTGTTATTATAGCTTCATGGGGCTTGAGGACCTTCCTAATGGAGGAAGTTCGATAGGATACCCTCATAACCTCACAATCCAAAGGGACTCAACCAAAGCCAATTGTGTCAAAACACTGGAGCAGAATGGGACATGGAGGGGCAGAATCTTCAAGGATTCATAACTATAAGTCAGCTCTCACATGAGTGGTTTGAAAAATTTCCAGTTAAGAATTTAGTATGAAAGGGCCCTGACTGGGTAGCAACTCCCCCCAGACATCTACCAACAGTAAACGAATATTCTTTCCGGAAAACTCCTCTTTTCAGATCTCATTACATCTCCACATATAAAACTCCAAGGATCAGGTAACATAAAAAGAAATCACCAAACAGAAAAAAAAAACACCAAGAGACTATAAAGAAAAACCAGCAGAAGAAAGTCAGATAGTAGAATCAGACTAACAAATGTTTCAGATATTGGAAATATCAGAAAAAAGATTGAAAATACGTATGTTAAATATATCTTAAGAAATTAAGGAGACACTTAAAATATGAATGAAGAGAAAGTAGATTTAAAATAACCAAACAGAACTTTAGAAATGAAAATAATACACATTAAAACCTAAATGGATATCTTTAACAGAAGATTTAACAGCCAGAGAAAGAAGTAATGAAACAGAAAGATATCTGCAAAATTATCCAGAAGTCAGCCTCAAAAGATTGGAAAAAAAACCCAACCAAACAAAGATCTATGAAAGAAATGTTAAGAGACATAGAGTGTAAATGAGAATGTGTATATAGTAAGAGTCCCAGAAGGAAAAGGGAGAAAGAATGGAGTTCAGAATTTTCCAGGACTGATGAAAGTCAATTTTAAAGGGTTTTAAAGGTTGTTGTGCTGCCTGGGAGAAGGCTGATAAATTGATAAATTCTGAATTTAATCAATAAAATTTACCTGTTAAAATTCCTAGGATAACTACTAAATAAATAGGAATAGAGTATATAACTTCCAAACTACATCTGGGAGGAGAAGTGACAACATGAAGACAAACTGTCAATAATCCTAAAGAAGGCAATGGTGAAGGAAAAAACAAGCAAACATAGATCAGAAGAAAACAAACGGAGAGCACAACATTAGAAGGCAGAAATAAATTGAAATATATCAGCAATTATAAAACATGCAATGTCTAAATGTTTGATCTAAGAGTCAAAGATTATTAGACCAGACTAAAAGTCAAAATTAACACTAGTTAGATAAATCTGAAATGTAATGATTTAGAAAATTTTAATGTAATACAGTGGAAAGAGTTATACCAATACTAGACAAATACTAATCAGAGAAAAGCCATTTAAATGCTAAGGCAAAAGCATTACTAGAATCAAAGAAAGTCACAACATAATGATAAATTTGCCAGGCAAATAAAATAATTATAAACCTCTCTGCATATGATAACACAGGCCCCAACCACATAAAGCAAAAATAGTCAGAACTATGAGATTGACAAATCTGCCATCACATTAAGAAATTTTAAGTCATTTCTCCATGAAGGAATTGTTAAGCAGATGCAAATTCAGCAATAGAAGATATCAATAACACAAACATACTAATAAAAGATATCAATAACACAATCATAGTAATAGAAAACATCAGTTTTCTATTACTTGAGCAAGGCCTTTTGTTTCTTTGTTCTCCTATTTTTCTTAGGAGCTGCAGCTTTCTTTTTTTTTTCTTTTTAAATTAATTTATTTATTTGACAGAGAGAGGGATCACAAGTAGGCAGAGAGGCAGGCAGAGAGAGAGGAGGAAGCAGGCTCCCTGCTGAGCAGAGAGCCCGATGCGGGGCTCGATCCCAGGACCCTGGGATCATGACCTGAGCTGAAGGCAGTGGCTTAACCCACTGAGCCATCCAGGCGCCCCTGCAGCTTTCTAATTAAAGAAAAACAAGTAAGTTTGGGGATATTGAAGTTCCCCATCATGGCCACTGAAGTTCTAAATTAGTTTTGGTTAAGGGACTCCTGGGTGGCTCAGTTGGTTAAGCGGCTGCCTTCGGCTCAGGTCATGATCCCAGCGTCCTGGGATCGAGTCCCACATCGGGCTCCTTGCTTGGCAGGGAGCCTGCTTCTCCCTCTGCCTCTGCCTGCCACTCTGCCTGTGCTCGCTCTCTCACTCTCCCTCTCTGACAAATAAATAAATAAAATCTTAAAAAAAAAAATAAATAAATTAGTTTTGGTTAAGTTGATCCATTTAGTTTAGAAATGCACTGAAGAGGTACCATAGTTTTTAAAACTAAAACCTCTAGAGTCCCATAGTGGGGGGACCCACTACTCTCAAAACAATTTGATGAGTGGGATGAGAAAAATTCCTAAACAGCAGAGTTTCAATAGGAAGATTCTGGTTCCAGAAGGACTCAAACTGAAGGCCATCACAGTTCCACCAGGAACAGTCTGGTTCTGAAAAGGAATTGGGTTGAAGGCCAACACACTTCCAACAGGCACAGTTCCACTAAAAACAATCTGCTTCTGAAAAGGAGTCAGACCAGAGAACAAACAAGTACTCTCAGAAAGGACAGGCCTTAAAAATAGAACCTGAATAAAGCCGGGAGAGCTCAAACACAAAGAAAGCAGAGCTCTAAATCCAGGAAAAAACTTACCCTCAAACTCCAGGATTGGCAAGAAAGCAATGTGCCCAGTTGACTCTGTGGCATCTATTTTCTCACCAGCCTCAGACCTGCTGAGGGTCTTCTCTAGATCCCACTTTTGATCACCAAAGTAATGTTAACCTTAAAAATAAAACTGTCACTTATTTTTCCAACAAAAATGGGTTTATTTGGGAATAGCAGAGAATTGCAATTTGGGGCAAGCAAGCTATGGCAAAACCATAGGCAAGTTCTGATCAAGGACATGTTTTTAGAACACCTTGCCCAAGACCTGCTGAACATACACTCTTTATAAACACATGCCAAAAATTTAAAATGAGTTTAAAACATTGAAAAAGACTAACAGTTTATAGTTCTTTGGCATATAGTTCTGTGTTTTTTGGCGAGAACATAGGCCATGTTCTTTGACTACTGTGGTTCTGAGAAATGTTAGTATCAATTGTCAAGTAGGAAATATTATTGCTGAAATATGATCTTGTAAAGATATAATACCAACTTGAAGCCTTGCCTTTGCACACTTCTCAGTCAGTCATATCAGAAGTTCCATATGAAATAAGCATTGCTAAAATTATACTACTGGCTTCATTAAACATATCACCAATATAAGTGTATAAAAATGTCCTTTTTTAGTAATTTTTAGTAAATCATGCAAATTGTGTCTATCTGTTTTCCTATCTCTTTTACTTCAGTAATTTCAGAATAGATAAATATATCTCCTCATCATGATCTGCCTAAGAGCTGGTTTAAAGAGATTTCGTTTATGTGTGCATATGCAGTGTTTTCCCTTCATATACTTAAGATAAATGAAAAAAAAATAACATTTTCTATTATGCAGGGGTATGACAAAAAATGGATAGGGAAAGCAATTGTATTAATATTTCTTTACCTCTAACAAATATTCCTGATGTAGGCATCCCAGTTAAGTTTCCTTTTCTTGGGAAAATAATTAATTATAATGAAAGGAGAACTTTGAAAAATTTAGCAACACTTGGAGCAGAAGTGGTTTTTATTACAGAATTTTTTTTTCAAGGCTTTGTACTATGTTAAGTACTTAGGTGGAAAGAAGCTTCATTTGGGAAAAAAAAATTATGTGGTACACACTGCCTAATTGTGAAACTGAAATCCACAGAACAATTTCTTAAAAGAGCACACCAGTGTGTACTGCTTTTTAACTTGTCTATCACATTGTTCATGTGATATACAAGTAATAATTCCCATTTAAGAAATGTAGGAACTGAGAAACTGAAGTGTCTCACCCCAAGTCAAGCTATGACAGCATATCATGCTTAAATCTTATATTTTTGTTTCCCTATTCTGTTCTGACCTTATTTTTGACTATCAGGTCTGTGTCTATGAAATATATTTCATTTTGTTGACCAAGTAGCACCTACCTTTGGCGAGAACATTTAAGATCTGCGTAACTGAATTTAATGTTAGGTTTTTGCTTCTGAATTTTTTATTTAATTCCCAAGACTCCTTGTATGACTTTCAGGTCTCATGACTCATACTCTATTCATACCACATTTGGTTTCCTCTCATCATCTTACCTTTTGCATGAATAAAGTCTGAAGCAACCCCTATATGGATGAAAAACACTGTGGCCATGTGTCAAGGGTGGTAACGTTAGCAGGAGAAGTCTTCTCCAGAAGATCTCTGTGCAATAGTCCAGTCCTGGACTATCTTTTAAACGTGCACCGTAAGACTTTTTCTACATCTCTTCTCGGTAGATCCTAGATATAAGGCAGCAGACCACGACGAGGCAGTACGTGGCAGAAGTAACTATCAGCATCAAGTAGACCTGTTCTGAAATCCAGCTTTGCTAGCACCTACTGGATTAGCCTGGCCCGTTTCTTCATCTATAAAATGCTGACGCAAGTATCTATCACATAGAGTCATGGTAAATACTGTGACAATACATATAACCTGCTTAACAGGTACTTTAGTGCCCTGCAAAGTTTAGCTTTTTATTTTGGCCTCTGTCACCCTCAGCTGTGCCCTCCCAGAGACCCTAGACTGCTGTTCTACTAGGCGGGCCGCGTGGAGAATGTGTCCAAAGTCAGTCTTTGGCGTGCTGCGGTCCTGTGGTATAAGAACGTCTGGCTTCCATATGTGCAGGCAAATGGAGCACTACCATTTTGCTACTAGACAAGGCTATTTAGCAGGTGCACATGTCTGAACATTCCTGAATCAGGAGGGGGGCAGCTCTGGATTTCAGAGAGCAGTAAGCAGGCCACAGCTGGAGTGAGGCAGGAGCTAGGAGCATCAACTTGAGCTCCAAAGTGCAGTCTGAAGCAAAGTGAAACGCCCCAAAACGACGAAGGTTCTAGCAAACAATACCTATTAATTGGTGATCCAATTCCGTGTGCATATATGGTGTGGAACACTGCAAATGGAGGTACTATTTCAATTACTTTGCTTTCTGGGTGGGTTGTAGCCCTGGAGCCTGGACTGGACCCAGAAAGGAAGTCGGCTGGTCCAGGGCTGAGGACACAGGGGGCACCTTGCGTTTCTGGCTCAGTTACAAAGCGGTACGTGGGCCATTCGGGCAGACACTTGCGCTCCCCTCGACCCTCTGGGCACTCAGGGCGCGGGGACCCCGCCCAGTCTCCTCCTCTGGATACAGCCCGCGGGCCGCGCGGCCCAGGTGAGGCCGCCGGGCGCGCCCCCGCGCGCCCCTTCCCCCTCCCGGCGACTTCCTGGTTTGCAGAAGGTGCAGGAGCCGCTGCGGGCGGCCCCGGTCGCAGGAACTGAGAGGCCCCAGCCTCGGAGGCGGCGGGGGCGGCGGCCGGCGAAGACGGGGGCGGAGGCCGCGCCTCCGCTGTTACTGCTGCTGTCACAAAAAGGCTCTGGGGGGTGGGGTGGGAGGCGGGGAAGCGCCGGGGGCGCCGCCGACATGGGCCCGCCGCCACCGCCGCCGTTGTGAGTAGCCTCCTTCCCCGCGGGGCGGCCAGCGTGGGCGGGGGTGGCGCGACCCTCCCAGCGCGGGACAGTGGGCTCTCAGGCCGGCGCGGGGGCGGGACGGACAGCCCCACACCGACATGTAACCATGGACTGCAGGACCAAGTGAGTGGGGGTCGCGGGCGCGCGGGAAGGGGGGTGGCGTCCCGCGGCGGCCGGCCCCCCAGACGGCGACTTTGGCCCGGCCCCCTGTGCGCGGCCGGCTGGCGGGACAGCGCTAGGCCGCAAAGCCTGCCCGGCCCCGCGTCCCCGGCCCGGCGGGGTGGGCGCCGCTCCTCCGGGAGCGGCCGGCAGCGCCGCGGCGACGCCCGCATCTCTAGGTCGTGGAGGAGGCCTGGCGGCTCCTGCCGCCACCCGCTGTGGGTTTCTTGTTCCTCCCGGAGTGTGGCAGACGTGACTGTGGGTTGCCTGTGTCTTGCTGGTGTCCGGGAGGGCGTCAGCGCTGAGGTTAAGCGGTTATTATTTACTGTATTTCCCTAACGTGAAAATAACCATTTCATTTTTAAGCATGGTTATCAGTTTCCCAGATGTTTTCTTCCAATTTTTCTTTTAAATTAAATTGGCCTCTCCTAGGCACTGGGTATATGCATGGTGCTTGCAAAATGGTATCCCATTAGATAGTGTATTTGTGCCTGCATCAGTGGATATTTTTCATCGGGAGATTAATTATGTAAAAAGCAATTTGAGTAAGTGTGGTGGTTTTGTTTTGGGTCTTAGAGGTATTAGGTTTATTTATTTTTTTTTTTCCTGAAACTTACTTTGCAAAGAATTTCTTCTTGCCTTACTCCCTGTTCACGCTGCCACCCCCCCATTTAAAATAATGAATACTACATATATTCGCATTAGTGTGAAAGGCTTGTAAAATTTCACAGTATAATTGAATCACTATTTAATTTTGACATCTAAGAGATTCTAAAAAAATATTAGGAAAATGGGAAAATTATGTGATTTAGAATTATTTTCTTCAGGGTTTGACATGAGGGGGCTGCGTAAGTGTTTTAAAAAGCATACTTTTTGACATTAATTGGAATATGAGGGAGGAGGTCACCTAAATGCATATTATTTCCATTGAAACAAGTCAGTACTAGGTGGGCTGAGGAACTGTATATTTGCACATTAATTTATATAGCTTGTCACTTCCTGTGATTCTAGATTCTTGTAATAAATTTAGAAAAATGATTGTTTATTTGGAAGCCCAAACTGGCATTACTTTATTAAAGGAAGTGCATATTTAAAACAGCTAATGTACAAAGACACTAAGTTCTCCTTCAACAGGAATAACAGATAGATTAACACTTTGGTCACGTGGGCATTGTGGTATCAGATTTTGCTTCATCTCTTATCTTCCAGCAGAAAGAGATTAAAACAGAACGGTTAAAGAAAATGTGTCTCAGTAGATTTCAGTTTGCTTTTTGAAATTAAACCAATGAATTGGTTGAATGTGTGAGAAGTTAACAAAGAAGTGGATAACTTCTGAATGAAGCAAAGCAATCTTACTGTTCCTAGTGGGAAAATCTAATATTAAGGTAGATGTCTATTTCTAATTACTCTAAATAGACATAAAACAAGGTTTTTGTTGGTGGTGGTGTTGTTAACCTTAGAGTTTATGTACAGTGCGCTACTTTATTTCAAGAGAAGCATATGCAAAGTGTCAAATTTAGGAGCATTATAACTGTTTTATGGTGGTCTAGAATGTGGCAGGTGGAACCAGGTATTCATCATTTACACTTATACTGCAGGTCCTTTAAAAAAAAAAAAAAAAGCCTGGACTCTGAAAAACAACCTGAGGGTTTTGAAGGGGCGGGGGGTGGGGGGTTGGGGGAGCCTGGTGGTGGGTATTGTGGAGGGCACGCATTGCATGGAGCACTGGGTGTGGTGTAAAACTATGAACTCTGTTATGCTGAAAAGAAATAAAAAAAAAAAATTAAAAAAAAAAGCAAAAAGCCTGGAGGGGTGGGGGGAAGGAAGCCTGAGAACCTGCTGGCCAGCTTTGTTGGCAGGAAAAGGTAGAAATATTTGGGAGCATACTGGCTTTCCAATTTTGATTCAGTAAGGTAAAGTCAGTGCTTTACATTCATATAGCACTTACTATTTTATAAAGTACTTCCACATAAATTAGTTGATTTACAATCCTCAGAACTATTCTTTGAAGTGAGCAAGGAGGAACTTTATAGATGAGAAATCAGGCTCAGAGGTTAAATGTTTGCCCCAAGTCTCAGAACTCCTAAGCCTCTTACATTACTGAACTGGGAAAAAAAAAACAAACCTGTTATTTTCTACATTGTGCTTGTATAGTTACATAGAATACATTACAACAAAAAGATGATCAGTTTTTGAGTTAAGAAAACATAAACTCTGCAGAGATGCTTTTTTGTCATAGGAAATAAATAAAACAAAATTCTTTTTCTTTCAGGGAAAATCCAGAAAGAACCTTTGACTTGGTATTGAAAGTGAAATGTCATGCCTCTGAAAATGAAGGTATGTGTGTTTTGTTCATTCTTAAGATAACTGAGTCTATCAAAACAAGTGTTAGTGTTGTAGATTGCTAGAACATGACAGTATCAGGATAATAATAGTACTAAATGTATATTCTGCATCTAGTGTCTGAAGGTACTGTTAATAAAGTAGATGCTAGGTTTTTGCCATGAGATTGTAGAAACCATGAATGTCATCTGTGCGGCTTAAATTTCAGGTGTACATTAAGGCCATATAACTTAGAACTCAGCTTTATCATTTGTTGATAGAGTGATCATTAGTTTTGGTAGTAGGGCACACCTTTCCATTTTCTTTCATTTGTCTTTGAAAACTTAGCTCCTTTTTTAAACATTAGTGAAAATCTCTTGCCAGTACATGGAAGCCACACCAGTTCCCTCTAAAGTTTCTGGAATGCAGAATGCAGACTGAGTAGCCCCTTCTTTTGGATTTACTCCAGTAGCAAAGCACTTTCAGAGAGAGGTAAATCATGGTGTGACATCATTTGGAAGGGTTTCATCTGCCAGTTCTATATAATTTCCTGAAAAGACAAGGACACTTTTGTCAGTTTCCCCTCCACTTTTGTCATATACAATATGTATGCATCAAGGGGTGGTGTGGTGGAAAGGAATAAGGGCTGTCTCTTCTTGTTTATTTCCTTTTTGATGTGTCCTTGTGTGTAATGTTTTCCAGTGTGTGATTTCACTTGCAGTCTACTTAGATGCTAGATAACATGGTGATTAAGTGTGGGATTTTGTGGAGACGAGTTGTCCATTCTAAAGACTTGGTGGAAAGTCTGCTGACACTCTTAGCTCCAGAAACAGACCAGCAATTATATGCTCTTAAGCAATTTGGAGCTGCACACCTTAAAATAGAGAAGCCCAACCCAGCTTGTGGTGAAATGGGCATGGCTAATTTTAGGTAGGAAGTCACACATGTTCCTGACTCCACTGGCCCTGCCTGCTGTATTTTTGGCCCGTTTGAACTGTAGCTGTGATCAGGTTTGTCCCCAGGCAGGGACTGATCCTAGGTTGTAGGGAGCTTTTCCCAGTTAAAAAGTTTATCTTTTGTTGTCCTGTATGTATTAAAGTTGGTCTATTTACATTCTTTCTAGGCACAACCAAGTTTTCTTTGAAGACTCAAATGGATATATGTTTTTTTTTCAGCTCGAATTTAAAACTATTCTTTAGTGTATTTATGGTGAATAAGTCTTCAGAATAACCTATACCATAACGTTAGCAAAGGTGGGTGAATTAATGCTCACCCGATGTGTTTGTAAAACAGGTTAAATTACTTTAGAAAATACGATTTCTTTGTAATTTTAAATGTATGCTAAAGTGATTTTGATACAAGGATCAATCTACCTTACTTAACACCTGATCTGTGCATGTGTCAGATTGTGACCTTTCCATAAAGACTTGTGAGTGTTTTACTCCTTCCTTCCTCCCTTTGCCCTTAGGAACTAGTTATTCCAGTTTTTATCTTCTTCTTGTGCCCTTCTTTTATTTCTTTCTTGCCTTTTTGCTGTTGTTGTTTAAATCACTACTCATTAGAAACATCTTCTTGTGTATTTTAATAGTTTATCCAGCATAGTGAAGTTGGGAATATGACAAATGGTTAAAATAAACACTTCAGCCTCCCTGTAGGTTGCAATTAATCCATTCTACCCATGTATTCCATCAATATGACTCACAGGCAGCAAATTCTAAAGATTTTTAGTAAAGCTAAAGTCAACTGTATGAAAAGCATTAACAACTTTTCTTCTTTTAGTTGTGACTTAAATAGTATAAATATGACTAATATTTTAGAGTCTAAAAAGTTATACCTTTTTGAGCTTCAAATTGAGACTTTAATGTTTCTAAATATTTTTATTAATTTTCTACTTTACTGATAAATATTAAAGGGAAACAGTACAGAAATTATTAAAGAGAGTTACTGAATATTCCTATTTAACTGCCAATAAAACCTATGTGTTTATTACAAACAAACCTGATATGTGTATCCATTTGTTTAAAGTAGGATAGTTTTTTGTTTTTTGTTTTTGCTAACAGTCGCATGAATATGGTGACATTCTTATGTAGTAATAAACCTGGAAAACAAAATGTGTATATTAGAATGTAGAATGTTTGGGGTACAAATATAGAACCAATTTAAGTAATGAAGGAACTTAGTAGTTTATATAAGAGGAAGTTTAGAAGCAGATCATCAAAGATCCAGGTTCTTTCTGCATCTCAGCTCTACCACTCATAGTAATTGGTATCATTGGAAGATTTAGATTCCTGTGGTTATGGGATGGTGGTCAAGAGAAGTTAGAACTCTGCTTTCTCTTTAATGACCTTGGGGGTGAGAGACAGTGGCTTTTCATGACATTCTGCTTAAAGCCAGAAAATTTCTTTCCCCAGAATCTTCCAGAACATTGGATCCCAGTGGCCAAAGTTGGCATGAACCTACACATTCCTAAAATAATCATTGATGGGGTTGTGGTAGATGGGTGAATGGTGAGATTATTATGATAGATTATTATTAAACAACTGGCAAGGAATAGACGTTGGGAAATCAATTAAAATGTTCTCTGCATTTCTTAGAATTTTGGTTTATTTTTTTATTTTTTTATATTTTATTTATTTGACAGAGAGAGAGTACACATGAGCTGGGGTGAGGGGGGCAGAGGGAGAAGGCTTGATTCCAGAACCTTGAGATCATGACCTGAGCCCAAGGCAGACACTTAACTGACTGAGCCACCCAGGGGCCCTGCTGGTTTATTTTTTGAAGACTTTCTGTTTGATCCAATAGAAAACACCATGCTCAGGATAAATTTGGTTTATGCTAAGATTGATGATATTACATTAAGATATTTGGCATATTTCTCTTGTTCATTTTCTAATAGAGAGGTTCTAAATTCATTTATTTTGTGTAGTTTACTTCATAAATATCTCCAGAGACAAATTATTATTTACCTAAGTTTTATTTGGTGTTTTGAAATGGTATTAGTTTTTGAAATATAACAATATAGCTAGCTTTTTTATATAGAATAGAAATTGTTATATTTCTATATATAGAAATATAACAATATAGCTATATATATAGTTATATATATAACAATATATATATAAAAGGGTGATCTTCATTTGATCTATTGCTATTTGGATGTGTTTTAAAGACAGTACATTGATTTTTTTTAAAACGGCACATTTTAGAACACTGGGAAGTAGTTTCATATGGAGGGCCTCAGGAATTGAAAAAATTGCCATGAGCGTGGGAGGTTGTGTTTCCCTATCGTATTCCCTTTTGTTAGCGGAACCGGTTCTGATGGTGTTGGCCAGACTGGTTGGCCCATATATTCACGGATGTCTCCCTGGTGGGACAACTTCCCTGATAACTTATGCTGCAACTATCCAAGACAGAAGTGCCTAAATTTAGATCTTAATACTTTCCCTGATAGATTTCCGAGGGAATTGCTGTTGTCACTCTTCGCTGTCTTTCATGCTTCCCAGCAGTCAGCGGTGTAGAGCCAGCAGTGATGGCCTCTCCTCAGTTCTAACAGCAGAAGTTATTGTTACCACGCCGTCCCTGCATTCCCTGAAGTGGTGCAGGACTTCAGGGAACTCAGAAGTCACCCGTCCTCAATACAACCTTGACGATGCTTCCTCTTCAGGTTTTTCTTTCAGGCAGTGGCTTTGGCCCTCTAGCTCTTTTATATTTTGTTGATGACTTACCTCAAGGGTAGTAGTGCTGGTTGTGCTGTGCTCAATTGTAGCTGTTGTGCATGGACTAACTTTAAATCTCACTGACATCCTATGGGAGGGAAATGTTTATCTTCATTTTGCAGGTGAAGAAACTGAAGCACAGAGATATGAGGAAACTTGCCCAAAGTAGTCTGGCTCCAGAGTCTGTATTTTAATCTGCTGCTTTTTTTTTTTTTTAAAGATTTTATTTATTTATTTGACAGACAGAGCTCACACGTAGGTGGAGAGGCAGGCAGAGAGAGAGGGAGGAGGAAGCAGGCTCCCCGCTGAGCAGAGAGCCTGATGTGGGGCTCCATCCCAGGACCCTGGATGGTGACCTGAGCCAAAGGCAGAGGCTTAACCCACTGAGCCACCCAGGTGCCCCTAATCTGCTGCTTTTTAATAGATTTAATCTAATTTAAAAAGTCTGCTCCATTGTTTCTCATTGTGTAGTGACCTTGAATCAGCTCAATATAGGCTGCATTATTACCATGGGAGGAAATATTAGAGTTTAAACCATATGCGGTACGGGCATATGTAATTTTAAACAAGAATGCAGTTTCTTCTCTGAAATTAATGAATCAAGGTTAATTCCACACAAAACAATTACTGAACTTTTCCCTTGTGATTATTGATGCTGGCTCAGGATATCCCCCTTCTGCACTCACTACTCCTCGTGTTTAGGATTTATGTCTCCATGTTTAAGTGAGTCCTTGCTCTAACCGTCCTAGCTATTTATTCGTAGTTTTCAACACATCTTTATTAGGTCTTGTTTTCTTTATTCCTGTCTCTTTAGGTGGAAGAATTTCTCTTCGGAACAAATCCTCCTTTGTTACTGACTTTCTACTTTTATAAACCCATTCAACTCAGTATTAAGTTATCCACCTTTCTGATCGTTAGCTAAGTTAATAGCTTAACTGCCTCTTACTTTTTTCTTAAATCAGAACTTGGACCTAGCATAGTGCCAGCCACTGGTCAAATAAATGATCAGATAAATTCACTGAGAGCTGCTTGTTGTAGAAGTGATCTGAAGTGTGTGCTGGTATGACAAGAGTAGGGACAACAGAAATAAGCGGCCATATGATATGTATCTTGGACCAATGGGTTTGTTTAGGGATAGTCTGTGCTTAAACTCTTCCCATTCAGGACCCACATCTGCTTGCTGTCTTCTCACGTCACAAGATTTATTGGGACAGTTGCTGTATATGTATGTTTTGGAGTCTACCTTCAAACCTATTTGTACCCATCCATACATAGCAAAAACCCAATAAAAAACCTAATGTTTAGAAGGTAGAATTGATGAGTTATACATATGATTAAGTGGCTTAGGAGACTTTACATATTGCCTAACATGGAAGAAAAATCTGTGATTCAAATGCAGTTACCATGTTTTTGCTCTAGCTTGTGTTCCTTGCAGAGCTCCTTCTGAGTCCCTCTCAATCTAGATGCACGTGGATGACTTGGAGTTATCACCACTGAGAGTATTAGCTTTATATCATAGATTGTTGAAGAAAACGAAACTTTTATTTTCTCATCCTTGCTAACCTGGAACAAAACTTAATGTGGTTCTTTAGAACCATACCTTTGAGATATGTCATTTTGGCTTTATAAAGAAGATAGTTAAGAATAGCTGTACTTTTATATTTGGCTTTGGAACATTATGTGCTCCCTGACATGGCCGCCTGCAAGTCTAAGAAGCAAATCAAATGTCAACGTCCAGTATTTGTTGATTAACACTTTGATAGGGATGCTGCAGAGTTTACATTTCAGTAGTTTGGTTATGACTTGTCTCATTAGGTGCTTTTATTTGTTCACATGTGCTTTAGTTTTGCTGCTTTAATCCAAGGTCACTTCTTAATTTTTAATGATGATTCCCACCATTGCCTGTGGGGGGTGGAGCGTCTGCTGCTGTGCTCTTCACAGTGGTGTGCTGTTGGACTGGTGCTTGGGCTCTGTTCTGTGGCCACAGCGTCACAAGTTTGTTCAGGTTTTTTCCTTGGAACATTCTTATTTCGTTGACCTTCAGGATAATATGTTCCTGATATTCTTTTGATAATATTCTCTCATTTGGAGGATTTTCTTATGTGCAAATAATATCCCTCTTTCTTTTCCTCCAGATTTTTATTTTTGATTGACAAGGTAGAGGACAATAATTTACCTTTTAAAATATTTTATAAATAAAATAATAAAATAATAAAATAAATAAAATAAAACAAAATAATAAAATAATTTAATTTAATAAAATAAAATAATAAAACAAATAATAAAATAAAACAAAATAATAAAATAAAATAATTTAATTTAATAAAATAAAATAAAATAAATAATAAAATAAAACAAAATAATAAAATAAAATAAAATAATTTACCTTTTAAAATATACATTTTAAAGGATATACACAATATTAGCAATAGGCATTTTGTAGGTACTTTAAGCATGCAGCCATAGTTTTATGTAAAATAACAACGAAAATCAAGGGCATTAAGTGTGAAGTATGTTCTCAATCAACCCCAAAAGAATCTTTCTTTACTGGAAATACTTTTTAATATTTAACATTCAGAAATTGTTTCCACTTTCAGACTCTTTGGTTTACACTAAAGTAATATTATACAAACTAGAAGAAAGTTTTTGCTTGAAGATTTTTTTAAAGATTTTTTTTCACTTGAGCCAGAAAGCATTAGAGATAGCTTTAAGAAACCCCTGAAATACTGTGGTGTTCCTGTATTGTTAAGTTTAATGGTTTTCCTGTTGTTGTATTTATTTTGGACATAGTTAGACTCATAGTTTATATAAATTAAGGATAATTTGATTTATTCCAGGTAGTGATTTAATTTTAATTTGTAGGAAAGGGTGTCTTGTTTCCCATTTCTGAATGGTGGTTCATTCATTCTTGCTTTGTGGGAACTTGCCAAAGTGCTCTTCAATTGATTTTTTTAGAGGTATTTAGGAAGTTGGTACCACACTTGGGGTCATAGGGCATATTGCAGAAGAGAACAGTGGAATAATAGAACTGGAAGTTTCCTTAAAGAGCACCTAATACAGCCTAGTAGAGGGGAATTGGCTTTGATGGACCTTAGAAGTCCTGCAACCCTGTGCTCTCACCAGGTGCTGCAGGTGCCATTGTCTTCATGCTGTCCCTTGTCTGCATAGAGATGCTTGCTATGAGCGTGAAACAGGCCTTCCCCATGCCAGGCACACTAGTTTTAAAGCTACCCCTCTTCTCGATACTTTTCAATAACAATTTCTTTAAGTAGGTGGTGTTAAACTTAATGCATTTATCTGATTAAAGTAATTCACAGTGAGGTGTGAACAACTGATAGACAGCCCTCAAGGGAGCATTTTAATTTTAAAGAAAGCCTTGTAAAGTTGAATTAATTAAAAATAATGTGGTTTGCTATAGTGGAAAGATCTCTGAACTAAAGATCAAATGTGCCTTTGTCAGTTTCTAGTGAGGTTTTTACCATTTCTTCCCCCGTCTGTATTGACACTCCATTTATAGTTTGTGATTAACAGCTTTAATAAGTGTGTAAGTGTATTTATGTATTCAGTGAATTTCATTAAGATATTTTTGTTATAAGCTTTCAATTAATAAAGCTATAGCATTATGGTTTTAAAGCCTTATTTACTGATTTATTTTTTCTGATTTGGCTTCCAGTTAAATGTTTTACAGAAATGGAAATAAAAATAAACTATTTAGGATTTACAGTATGTCAGTAAATGTGCTCAGAGCTTCTATTTCTAATTTATATTCATGACAACCATATGCAGTAGGGGCTGTAAACCTTTCCATACAGATGAGGATATGGAAGCACAGAAAGGTTAAGTAACTTGCTTATGTCACACAGCTCTAACAGATGGGGGTTGGTATTTGAACCTGTTTTTTCGATTCTAGAGCCTGAACTCAACCATTATACTGTGTTGCCTTTAAAATCCAATAGTCTTCCTTTTATAATAGCATTGAAATTTGTCTCGGCAATTTTTGAAAGTCACCCATTTAGGAAATTCCTGGCTAATTCTAGGCTTGACCAGAGTTGTTGTGATACTAATTTTTAGTAGACATCAAAAGGTGACAATGGGAAGAAGAATGTAAACACCGTATAAGATATTCAGTCCTCTGTTGTTCATTCATTGAATACTTCTGAGTGTCAAACACAGATGAAAAGCAGTTAAAAAGATGACGTTCTTGGAGTTTCAAATCAGTGATTGTAATAGTGTAGGAAGGGTATGGAAGAAGTTGCGGTGTATAGCACTGAGTCTGAAGAGGGCACTAACTCAGCTCTGTGGGGGGGGAATGGGGGACAGTGGGAGAGAGGGCATAGGGGAGAGTCAGGGATCGTCCTGAGGTGGTGGAGGGAGAGACAATTAGATACTGTCTTGTCAGCTCTCAGTTGGGTGCCAGGGTGTTATTTCTCTGAAGTTGGTTGGAGTTTTACTTCATATTCAAAATCTGGTGTGAATAAGAGTAAAGGATATATTGCTTTTAGTATAAACATATATATTTAATGAAAATGATTAAGAAACACTCTCTACTGCAGTGTAGTCTGCCCTGGCAGGGGGTTGTTGGGGTTTGGTTTTGGTTACTCACATCCTAAAACAGCGTCTGATCTAAGGTGTGACTTACTGGGCTGTCGAAACACTATTTTCAAGGTACTGAAACGGCTTTTAAAGAAAAGGAATAGAAATTGTAAAAGGTATTAAGACCTTAATAATTACTGTTAAATTCATTTTTTCTCTTAAAGTATAACAACTGTAGAACAGATGAAATTTGTAAAAGTGAAGCTATGGAAGTAAAAGATATGAAAAGAAGTTGCTGAGTAATCGTTTTGATATCTGTCTTTTGGCAATTATATTCTGTCTTGAACTTGATTTTTATCACCCTGACTTGGGCCAGCCACTGGATTTTAGGTTTTTGAGGATAAGTACTTCTTTGGACCTCTTATAGATTTTCAGAAAAAGTGTCTTCCATATGGATGATGTTCAAATAAGTTTTGTCAAGTTTCACTTTGTTATTAAAGTAAAATTAGTAAAAGTTTGTGCTGTATTTTTAATACCTGTTTTAGATTTCTTAAATCTTAAAAAAACTTGTGTAAAAGAACTTTGAAAGGCTTTAGATTTTTATGTCACAAGCAATAGATGCTGTTTTTAAAACATTTTTTTTTTTTTTTAAATAGAACTGTGTTGATAAACCACAAACTCTGTAGCTTGGTAGGCAGAACTGGTAAAGATCAGATAGAGCCTTTTCCTCTTTCAGTTCCTTCTTATTTATCATTTGAATCTGAAAATAAAGTCTAGAGCTATCAGTTTAGTACATCTGATGGTCTTCTGCAAATGTGTAAGTGTCCAGAAATTAGTCACTTCAAAAGAAATTTGTCTTAGTTTGGTAGTAGAAATGGCACCAAGCATAAGGATGTTTGTAGTATTCAAATGTATCATTAATTAAAATTAAACTGTCCTTTAAAATGTTGTCACCTGGGTGATTGTAAAATTTGCCTTGTTTTTAATTTTGATAAAAGATTATTTGAAATAGTTTATGAATTTGTATAGAAAACTTAGGTTGAAATGAAACCCCAGTAAGTCCAGGTGGGTTTTAATATGCTAGAGCACTGTATGTCCTTAGGTTCTGTGCATTTAAGGTACAGTTGCTTTGAAATAAATGCGTTTATTTCATAAGTAAGTGGTTCAGAAAGGTTTCTTAAATGCCCTCCCCCCTTTCTTTTTCTGAGATTCCAGTGTATTTTGGATATGATGTTTGGAAGAGGAAGTTGGTGTTTTCTTTTTTTTTTTTTCTTGGAAGAGGAAGTTGTTTAATATTTGGGGAATTTTTTTCAAGGTCTTGGTCACTGTTAATCTTTTATATAAACTAAAATAGTGTTTTAATACTTATAACAATTAATGAGGTTGGTTTTTTGGTTTTGAGAGAATAATGTGCTCTTTTTATTTTTGTGCTTATTTCTACAGAGAATGTGAGAACTAAATTTTGAAGTTGTAGTTTTGCTATAAAATGTGTGATTTTGATAATGAATATATGCAGGATAATTATTAACAATAAGGGTAACACAATTTCATCAAGATTATATGTTGCTTGTATTTGTTGTGTATGGGTTTAGACATTTATTGAAGAAATAGTAAGCCGAGAATTTTTATGTACTAAAATATTAGTTTCCAAGTTCTTAATGGTTACTGTTGTGTTTGTCAATGACAGTGTTTACTCTAAAAAGTGGAAATATTAAAACTGAATACTGGGGCACCTGAGTGGCTCAGTGGGTTAAAGCCTCTGCCTTCGGCTCAGGTCATGATCCCAGGGTCCTGGGATTGAGCCCCACATTGAGCTCTCTGCTCAGGAGGGAGCCTGCTTCCCCCTCTCTCTGCCTGCCTCTCTGCCTACTTGTGATTTCTGTCTGTCAAATAAATAAATAAAATCTTAAAAAAAAAACAAAAACACAAAACTGAATACTAGTTGGAATTCAGAGTTTTAGTTTAGTTTTAGTTGTAAATATTTACTTCACTTTTGGCTTAATAGTTGAAGATATAAGTGAGTATATATATGTATATATTATATATGACCAGATAATATATAATATAAATATACTGTGTCATTGTCCTAAATTTGGCTTTTAAGGCTAATGTGGCTGTCCAAAATTCTTATAAAGCCATTATGAAAACCATTTACTTATGGTTTACTTGGCTGGGAATCTATAAGATCTTTTGGCAATTTTTTGGACTCATTTCTCTCAGGTATTATCCAGGTTGGCAATGATCATTTTTTTTTTAAATAGATGGATATGGAAAGAAAAGAAATGGCCCTCATATCAAAATTTGTACTTTAAGCCTTGTATCGTATACTACTACTTTCTTTTTTGTGAGATTCTCAAAATGGTAGTCCAAGTATTGAAAATGAAGTCACTGAATACTACTGATTGTCTTCTAAATCATTATAGTAAGACTGAATTATATTTAGCATGGTTTAGTTTATATTTTATGGTATTTTAATTCTTTGAAAGTATATGATTTCTATTATGTTTAATATGTATGTATAACAGATTTAATAAATACAATGTATATATTTAAAACATACTGTTAAATATGACTAGAATCTTACCTTTTTGGATATAGCTGAATTTAATCTGGTCAAATCACAAAAATTATTTATATGTTGTTAATAAGGGACTTGACAGTACTTATTCTAAGTTAAAACTCTGCAGTTAAAAGCTAAGGTTGAAGAGAGTAGAGGATGGGTGGCTTTTGCTTAATTTATGCGTTGGAAAAGTCGACAAAGCTAGAGCTCAGTGCTCTTTAAGAGATATCTTCCTCCCACATAGATATTTTTAACCCAGAAGGACAGAGTGTTGAATCTTCTGCAACTAAGGGAAAGACTAAAGACTATTTTATACTTCTGGTATCTGTAGTCAGCAAATTGACCCGATGAAGACCTGCTACCTGTTTGTACCACCTCATACCATCTGCATGGAGGTGTTAATTTTGGAAATTATATTTTTGCCTTGTTTCACTTTTACTTTTTGTTATATTTGGTGTTTACTTTTCTTTCATTAGATATTTAATGTTTATATTTTTAACTCTTTTAGTTTATTCTTTAGCTTTTACTTTTCATTGTATTTTGCTTTTCTTATTATTTTGTATTAATTTCTTTGGCTCTTAAAAATGTTTAAAGTATTTAATAGAAATTTTTTTTTGGAAAAAGTTCTGCTCTTATATAGAGTGCCCTTTGAATGCTTTTTCTAATGAGGCAAGGAAAGCTAGAAGAGGGTGAATACAGGCATACTTTATAGATATTGTGGGTTCTGTTCATACTACCATAATAAAGTATCACAATAAAGTAAATCAAGTGAAATTTTTGATTTCCCAGGGGATATAAAAGTTATGTTTACCCTAGGCTGTATTTTGTTAGGTGTGCAATAGCATTATGTCTAAAAACAATGTATATGCCTTAATTTAAAAAATATTGCTAAAAAACACTAACCATCATTTGAGCTTTCAGGAGTCCTAATCTTTTTGCTGGTGGAGGATTTTGCCTAGATGTTAACGGCTGCTGGCTGATCCGGGTGGTGGCTGTCAGCAGTTACTTAAAACAAGAGATGTTTGCTATAGTGATTGACTTTTCCTTTCACGAAGGATTTCTCTGTGTGTGATGCTGTTTGATTGCACTTTACCTATAGGACTTCTTCCAGAATTGGAGTGAATCCTCTCAAATTCTGCTACTACTTTGTCAACTATGCTTATATAATATCTGCTGTTGTCTGGTATCCTAATGTCCCGACATCCTAAATCCTTTGTTGTCGTTCAGCAGTCTTCGGTCTTCACAGCATCTTCACCAGGAGTAGAATCCATCTCAACACCACTTTCACCCATAAGAAGCAACTCCTCATCCATTCAAGTTTTATCATGAAATTGAAGCAATTCAGTCCTATCCTCAGGCTCTGTTTCTAATTCTAGTACTCTTGCTTTTTCTACCACATCTGCAGTTACTTATTCCCTGAGGTCTTGACCCCTCAACGTCACCCTTGAGGGTTGGAATCACCTTCTTCCAATCTCCTGTGAATGTTGATGTTTTGACTTCTTTACATGAGTTGTCAGTGTCCTTAATGGCAACTAGAATAGTGAACTCTTTCCAGAAGGTCTTCACCTTACTTTCTGCAGATCAGAGGAATCAACTCTGTATAGCATCTATAAACCTTATGAAATGTATTTCTTAAGTAGTAAGACTTGAAAGTAAAAAAAAAATACTTTTTGATCTATGGCTACAGAATAGATATTGTGTTAGTGGACATGAAAACAACACTAATCTTGTACATCTTTTTCAGGGCTTTTGGTGACCACGTGCATTCAATGAGCCCTAATATTTTGAAAGAAATCTCTTTCTGAGCAGTAGGTCTCAACAGTGGCTTAAACTATTCAGCAAACCATGTGTAAACAGATGTGCTGTCATCCAGGCTTTATTGTTTCATTGATGCAGCACAGATAGCATAGGCTTAGCATCATTCTTAAGGGCCTTGGAATTTTCAGAATGGTAGATGAGCACTGGCTTCAATTCAGTCACCAGTTACATCAGCCCTGAACAAGAGAGTCAGTCTGTCCTTTGAAGTTTTGAAGGCAGGCTTTGGTTTCTCCTCTCTAGCTATGAAAGCCTTATACAGCATCTTCTTCATATATATAGTGGTTTTGTCTGCATCGAAAATCTGGTGTATAGCGTAGCCACCTTCATTAAATTTGTCAGCTTGGTCTTCTGGATAACGTGCTATAGCTTCTGCATCAGTACTTGCTGCCTCACCTTGTACCTTTATGTTATGGAGACTACTTCTTAAATCTCATGAACCAGCCTCTTCAAATTTTTCTTCTACAGCTTCCTCACCTCTCAGTCTTCATAGAATTGAAGCAAGTTAGGGCCTTGCTCAGGATTAGACTTTTGCTTAAGGCAATGTTATGGTTGATGTGATCAAAAACTTTTTCTGTGTCAGCAGTAAGGCTGTTTTGCTTTATCATTTGTGTGTTCACTGGAGTAGCATTTTTAATTTCCTTTAAGAACTTGTCCTTTGCATTCACAACTTGCTGTTTGGCTCAAGAGGCCTGGCTTTCAGCTTCTCTTGACCTTCAACCTGCCTTCCTCACTAAGCTTAATCATTTCTGGCTATTGATTTAAAGTGAGAGACATGTGACTCTCCTTTTCATTTGAACACCTAGAGGCCACTGTGGGGTTATTAACTGACCTGATTTCAATATTGTGATTTGGGGAATTGGGAGGCCTTAGTATAAGGAGAGATATGGGGAAATGGCTGGTTGGTGGAGCAGTCAGAACACACTCAAACATTTACCGATTGAGTTTGCTGGCTTATAAGGGTGTGATTTGTGGTGCCTCAAAACAGTGGCTCTAGTAATAATCAAAGATCACTGATCACAGATTGTCATAACAGATGTAACAATAATGACAAGTTTGAGATACTGTGAGAATTTCCAAAATGTGACACAAAGATAAAAAGTGAGCAAATGCTGTTGGAAAAATGGCACCAATAGACTTGCCTAATGCAGGGTTCCCACAGCCCTTCAATTTTAAAAACACAGTTATCTGGAAGCACTGTAACAAAGCACAGTAAAATAAGGTATGCCTGTATTATGCAAGGTAGTTGTGGGAACTCTCAAAACAGACTAATGCTTTCTCTTTAAATGAATATGAATAGATAGTTAAATCTCTTTTTCAAGGTGAACAGAAATAAATGGGTTTGTTGATATGATTTTCTACAAGCCTAAAGTCTGGAATCCTTGGCACCTG
The DNA here is from genome assembly GCA_004024625.1 of Mellivora capensis. Lineage (NCBI taxonomy): Eukaryota > Metazoa > Chordata > Mammalia > Carnivora > Mustelidae > Mellivora > Mellivora capensis. Next base: position 56,923 of record PISX010012762.1, read on the forward strand.
GTTGGTTCAGTCGGTTAAGCATCTGCCTTCAGCTCAGGTTCTGACCCCAGGGTCCTGGATCAAGCCCCACATTAGGCTCCGTGCTCAGTGGGGATCCTGCTTCTCTCTCTGCCTACCGCTCCCTGTGCTTGTGCTCTCTCTTTCACATAAAAAAAAAAAAAAATCTAGAATCCTCTTATGGCTAAAACAGTGTCTTATAAACATCATGGTGGAGTGGAAAGTTATTGGACCAAGAGTTGAAACATGGTTTTTGGTCCTGGCTTTACTTCTTATTAGTTATATAACTTGGTTGAGTCATTTAACTTCTATTTTTCTTTCACAGTTAAAAAAATTTGCAATGCTCAAGAATTGTTATGAAAGTCAAATACAAAATGACATGAAAAGTTCTTTGTAAACTGTACTGTGCAACACTACATAGATATACTCTTCTATTTGGTTTCTATAGGGTTAGTGGTATTTAAAAAAAAGGCGTGATCAACAGAAATTAAGTGTTAGTGATGAAATTTCCTTCTGTTTTGATGTATATGATCGATCAATCTGGAAGAAAGAGATGCTAAAGGAAGGTCTCATAGTAACTTCCAAGTCCCCCATTTAATATTGCAGATGTGCCAGAAATAAGGAGAATGGAAGATGGTAATGTATTTTAGGCTAATGAATTAGTCTAAACTAATTCATTAGCAATTCATTAGCCTAAAAAATTAACATCACTTTTAAAGGGATGTTTAGCAGAGAATAAAAACTCGTGGCACTAAATCTGATGGTACTCATTTAAAGGCTTGATGGCATCTAGAGGGATTAAGCGTGATTTGGGAGTTGCAATGTGACTTTTCTTTGCACTGCTTTCTTCCAAATTTTTTTACATGGACAGACTGCAGCTAGAAGCGGGAATTCCATACCTGTGTAAAATTTCAAACTTCTAAAGTTAATATTGACAAGCTAGAAGGCAACTAGAATGGAAATAAATTAAAGGTTCACATTTCTGACAGGGTGTTTGGTGAGATGACATTAAGGGTAATGTTATACAATGTAGGGTTCTCAATAGAAATGTTACCAGGTGTGAAGTATGTTGAAACTGGTTATGAGTTCTGTGTAAACTGATAATAAGTGTTGCAGCGTGTGAATGATTAGATGCTATAACAAATGCAAAGCCATCCCAGTAGTGACATCACTCTTACTTATCTGTATTCCTATCTAACTTTCTTGAGTGAGTGCTAAAGGAGTAGTGTAGCTGTAGTTAGCACTAGAAATTATATGCAAACCGTGGGCTATTTTATCAATGCTACAGAACAGAATAAGCCGCTGATTGGATAAATAACTGATGATTGAAAATTACTCCAATGTTAATTACTTAAAAATTTATTTTTACAGAATCTGGATTATGTGTATAAGAGTGGATTGTGAATATGAGTGTTATCTTTTATGTGAGAAGTAATTGATAAGAGTGGAGAACCACTGCACATACACTAAAATCAGTTAACCTTGAAGCAGGATTCTGTTGTATCATTGATACAAATCTTTTTAAAAGATAATTTCATAAAGTTTATGAAGTTTACATTTAAAAAAGATTTATTTAAGACTGTCCTGTATATTCCTGAGTTCTCAGTAGCAGTGTTCCTCAACTTTATTCATGTCACAACATGCACAGAAAATGTCAGTATTTGTATGGACATCTGGACAAATGGACTTCATGCAATGGTAAGGAGGTAGCTGGCCTCCTAGGCCTCATGAATATTATATTCTCACTTTTCTTAGCCATTAGAGAGACCCAGACTGGGATATTCTCTTTATGGTTTCTTTAGTGAGAAAAGAATCTGTTCTTTCATTCACTGTTTTTGTTCACTGCTGTTTGATGCTAACTAGGAAGGCAGAACTGTAATGTTAGGCTGAAATTAGAAGAATTTGGTAGGAGGCCTAGCTTTGTATTAAGACTTGTAACCTCTCTGAGCTTCAGTTTGTCTTTAAAATGAGTACATTAGCAATCTTTCCTGTTCTACCATAAAGCTGTGATGATCATTGGGGAGAATAAAATACATGCATATGCTTTTAAATAATGTTTATTATAATTTAAGCAAACTGTAAGTACCTTCCTTTCATAACTTGCAAGAAGAAATTATGGGATGCTTTTGATATGTATGTAGTGTGTGTGTGTATACATATAATCCATAATGATACAGTGTCTGTCAGTGAGGGCTTTTGACTCCAAAGCTAGGAGGACAAATTTTAAAGATTTAATGACTATAATAATTGTGGATTAATGGGGGATGTATTACATTTATTTAAATATTTCTTTCTATTTTAGACTAAGGCCTAGTAAATTCTTTTAATAATCATTCTAATTATGGATTCTGATAAATATTATAAACTTTTATATTCACCTATCTTAATGATTGTTTTTTAAAAAGGAAAATAAATAAAATTCAGTATTACTAATTTACATTTACTGAAAGTCTGGATATTCATACCTTTTTTTTTAAAATTTCTTTTCAGCGTAACAGAATTCATAGTTTTACACCACACCCAGTGCTCCATGCAATGCGTGCCCTCCACAATACCCACCACCAGGCTCCCCCAACCTCCCACCCCCCGCCCCTTCAAAACCCTCAGGTTATTTTTCAGAGTCCATAGTCTCTCATGGTTCATCTCCCCCCCAATTTCCCTCAACTC
>PISX010012763.1:0-16573 GCA_004024625.1 Mellivora capensis
TTTTTTTTACAAAAATTTAAATAGGTTAGTACCATTCTAATTCAATCATAGTAAAATAAAGTAAAATTGCACTGTGCTGCCGTAAATTGATCTAGGGTGCTTACTTAGCAAGGTGAAGCTTCAATCTTTGTCAAAGGTGATGACTGCATTTTGTAGGCCGCCAAACAGGAAAGAAACATAATGGGAGCAAGTGCTGGCTTTCTCTGGAATTGAGCCACCTTGCCCAAAGCAAAAGGGAGAAATGACCTTGAGCAGAGAAGTGTCATTTAATGAAGGTTTTTCTTCATGTGCAGTAGTTAGGAGGTTATAGTTAAAGCCTGATGTGGGTTTTGAGGCACAGAGAACCATCAGAACTTGGCCATTTGCTTGCTGTGTGACCTTGGCAGATTACTTATCTAAACCTCAGTTGCTGCTTTGGTAAAAAATGTTATATCTCACAGGATTCTTATGAGGACTCAGTGAGATTAGGTTTGTGAATGTCCTTCGTAAATCTAAAAATCCCAGGAAATCCAACTTGCATTTTAGGACTATCTAACACAGTGTCTGGTATAGCATATACTCCATAAATAGTAGCTTTCTTTATCCAAGGAAGAAAGATAAATGTCCCATCAGTAATGAACAATTATAAGATATCAAAGAAATTCCAGCACAGCATAAACATTTTTTGGGGGGAGGGGAGACAATTACATGGAAGAACCTAAAGTTTATACAATTATTATTATAGAAAAAGGGTAACTATGCACATATGGTATACATGGCATAAGTGGCCTCCCCTTTTCATAAAAATAAGTCTAAATAAGCTAAAATTAACAGAAGTTCAATAGCTTAGATGACCATGATAATAATAATGGTGAAATTTAAGCTTTTTAGGAATAGCAAAGAAACTTAGAAGTCCCCTCTTCTATATTTCAATAAACTGGTCTTATGCAGAGATCTCATGTTAAGTAACTAGTTATTAATGTAAATGACTAAGTTACTAAGTAATTTATTAAGTTGGTGATAAAACCAGAACTGAAACGGGAATCTATGGATCCCTTAGTCCTCTTTCTACAATGGTAGGCTGTCAGTTCTAGTTTCTGATTTCATTCACTTTACAGGACTTTAGAATATATTAGCCACTGGTGAACATTCTATTATTAAACATTTTCTTATTAAGATGATAATAGATATTTTTCCTGAACATGCTAGTTCTAGAAATTATGCTTCCTAAAAAGTTCCCATTGATGCTATACCTGTGCCTTGTTGGCTCTTTCTCGCCTGCATGGGTAAACTATGCTGGATAAAAGCAACTGTTGATTTCCTCACAGCAGCAATGGATCCTGTGGATTATCTCCCTCTGCATGTATTCTAGCCCCTTGTAGCACAAAGCTAGAATTACACTATCCGATAACCTGAGGGAAACCTCTCTGGAAGTGAGTGTGGGTAGGCATGTGCTCGTCCCCTTTCCACTGGTACAGATAGCAGCAGAGTGGCAAAATTCTGGGATTGGCATCTGTTTGGGAAGTTCCCCATTGCACAGATGCCTTATTGAATCAGAGGCAGCAGATTTTTATACTTTACAATCTAATATTCATGACTATAATGTTTGCTTGATATTTCATGAAGTGACTAAATCACAATTTTATTAAAAATTTCCCCCTTGTGGGTTATTAATGGATTTCTTCCAATTTTTACTATTATGAATATTTTTGGAGTATAACTCTGAATGCATAAAGTTATCTCCAGTGAAATTTTCACTCCTGAGGATACATTAATAGTTATGAGATTATGAGCTGAAGGGCATGCTCACTTTTATAGAATTTTATTCGGAAGAGATGCCTGTAAAGGGGCCTCTTCTGGGCAGAGGACACAGAAATGGATGGATGTACAACCTGGAAGAAATGTGGTCTTATTTGAGACAGGACAGTAATTGTTTTGTCCTGATTTCATCCACATACCTACAGGCTGAGAAGACTCTTCTCTATGGAATGATTCCAATCATGTGCTGACCCTGAGAAGAAAAATTAGGATCTATCGTCATTTATAGAGGTAGGTACTATATAGCTATTTAAAGAACATGTGATTTTTTATTCAAGTATGAAACTTTTGAAATTTCCCATTTTAAATCATTAAACTTTCCCAGTTTTCCTTAGTAATTTTCACTAAAATAATTTGAATGAATAGGGATGTGTTGATGATTGAGAGCACCAAGGGAGGACGCAGGGGACTATGCTACTTTTCAGAGCCACACTCGAAGAGCACAGCTTAAGGGTAGGCCACTTGGTGAGGTGAGCTGGCTGGCCCCTTCTCATGTGTGAACCTGGGATCTAGTGTCTCAGCCAAGGGTGTCTGGAGATTGAGAGCTCTTTTGTGTGAATAGCCAAATGGTACCTAACAGCTATACCCAATGGGACTAAAGTCTGTTAGCTATATCCATATCTATATATGTATGCATATATATATATGTATTTGCTTTGTTAACTCTAGTGTTCTTAACTTAATGGTTGAGCCATTTTATATCTATCTTCATGAGATTTCTTGGCAGAACAAAAATGTCTAAAGTAATATTTAGCACTAGGAACATAAATAAATTCAGTTGCACTTTATCTCTAACATAGTTAACACAAAATAAGACCCAGCAGCAGATTAAAAGCTATCAGATTGGAAAAAAAATGTTTACATAACCATTTGTCAACTCAACTAAAAGTGTGTATTAATCACCTGTTTTGTACTTGTGCTAGATGCCCTGGGGACTGGGGGAGAAAGTAGGTACTAAGAAGTATGAGAGATATCTGTCCTAGCCCTCAAGGAACTGTCAAACTCTAAATTAATGAATACCAGCCAGGTGGACATTAGGGGAACATATATTGTGTGAGCATGCATGTGTTGCAGTTTTGCTCTCTGTAAACATGGTTTGGAAGTGCTGAAGTCTCTAGTACAAACGTACACATAAGCAAATGGGACTTCTCTTCAGCTATGGTTCTTATGACGCTTATGTTTAACAGATTCTTTTTAGATGTGGTTATTGGATATACCCAAGAATGTGCTCTTTTTTATTATGGAAGTAGATTTTTGATTGAGCATTACGGGCACTCTATTCTGTCTGATGCGTTGATTTTTCAAGTTGTCATACAGGGTAGGTGAGTTGCAAAATATGATACGTGCTGACGTTGTAGGTGAACAAGAGCAAGTTTAAATGTGTGTTGAAATGATTTTAGAGCAAATTTCACAACGCTAATTGTCCTTCAAAGTAATCTCTTTTCAGAGTCAAATCTAACAAAAGAATTGAATTGTCATCCAGCTATTATTAAAACAAATGTGGGGCATCTGGGTGGCTCAGTTGGTTAAGCGTCTGCCTTTGGCTCAGGTCATAATTCCAGGATCCTGGGATCAAGCCCCACGTCAGGCTCCCTGCTCAGTGGGGGGTCTCCTTCTCCCTCTCCTCCTGCTCCTCCATCCCACTTGTGCTCTCTTTCTCTGTCTCTCTCTCACTCTCAAATAAATAAAATCTTAAAAAAAAACCCAAAAAACAAATGTAAACTCGATCTGTATTATTATATATATTATATAATATATAATATATATTACATATAATCTGCATTATTATATATTTGTATATATTACTGTGACATAAGATAACACTATATAATGTAAGCATAAACATTTTTTGGTAAGTTAGACTATGTTATATAAACTGATAATATTTTTCTCATCTTTCATGAATATGAAAAATTTGGCAAAAAATACATAATAATCCTAATCCACTCAATCTCATAAATAAAGATAGGTCCAGGTTTTTAATACATATTATCCTTAATATAGAGAGGAAACACTATGTACTTCCATTATATATAGAGAGGAAACAGTATTATCTAAAAATTTGGTTATTTTATGTCACTATATTTTATACAGATGAGAAACCTCATATGGTAAAATTATATTTTTAGAAAATGACTGTTATTTTGTTTTACAACATTTATTTGAGAAATTATCAATTAACTGTTAATTTGATACTCATTAAAATTTTTATTCTGAAACTGTTGTCTAAAATATCCATTGAAAACAAACATGCGTATCTGCAAAATAGGCAGTATTCCTTTTAATTCATTTAGTTGCTTTTTCTGACATACCCCTAAAGTCTCCAGTTTATTTTTGGATTTATTATTATTGAAGTTTTAATTACTTGCAGTTAAAAATGGGATGAACAGAACTAAATTTTAGTAGAGTCATCCTGTGCTGAAAGTGCATTTTGTGGTTTGTGTCAATTATGACTTATACTGACTTGCTTTTGAGAAAAACTGAAGAACATGCCAAATATGGCAATAAATCAGTGTGGATTAGGCAATCATTGAAATTTCAAAAGTCTTTTACACCTTCTGCATCAGCCTATACAGTCTCACAGAATGAGAAGGTAAGTCATTGTGCCATAATGTAGTGGTATTTTATGTCTTTAAGCACAAAATTTGTACTCATGTGATACTTTATTATTAAAGAAGAAATAGAAGATTCTTAAAGTTATTATAATACAGAGAAAAAAGAGGAGACAGTGTTTATGATTCTGTACACAAATAGGAGGAAATGTAAATTATGCCCTGAGACCAGGGAACAATTGTTTTGTCCTGATTCTTCCATGCACCTGTAGGCTGAAAAGTCTCCTCTTCCTGGAATGATACCAATCAAAAGTAGGGGCAGGAAGGATGGGGGAAGTTTGGGGAATCCTTCTTCTGGGTGGAGCATAAGTGGAAGATCAAGTTGTGAGATATTCTGTGAAAATTGCTTACCATCTATATTAGCTATGTATTGCTGCATAACAACCCCAAAATTTAACAGCTTAAGTCAAACGACATAATTATCTCACATAGTTTCTGAGGATTAAGAATTTAGGAATGGCTTTGCTGGGTGGTTCTGGCTTAGGATCTCTCAGAGATTTTAGTCAGACTATTGGCTGAACTCCAGTCTTTGAAAACTTGAGTGGCATTGGTAGATCAGCTCCCAAGTTCATTCATATTGATGTGACAGGAAGCTTTATTTCCTCACCATGTGCTGCTCATGATGTATCTTCTGTCAATGCAAGTGATCCAAGATGGAGACTGTATGCTTTACACTACTTTCAGAATTGGCATACCTTCCCTTCTACAACAGTCTACTGGTCACACAAATCAACCTTAATAAAATGTGGGACATGACTGCTTAAAACTGTGAATACTTGAAGCCAAAGCTCATTGGGAGTCATCTTGGAAGGTGGCTACAATCACCTTCCATGACATCCTTCATTCCCTCACTTATTTATGCCTTCACTCATCTGCTAACACTTACTAAGTCTTTCTGTTTTCCTTTCTGTGTGTTAGATCTTAAAGATAACCAAGATATACATAGTTTCTACATTCAAGGAGACAAAGAAGCACCAGATATTTACAGTGATTAAAGCTATGTTAAGGAAGCCCACAGACTATCTCATACACTCCCACGGGATTTTATATTTTCCTTAACATAACTCTGGTTCTTGTCTGACTCCATGAGTGTAGGGAGCATTCCTACCCCAACGAATATACTTCGTCTTCTTTGACGATTTTCACTTCCATTCCACCTTAGTACATGCTCATTCCATGCACATCATGGAAATTTTCTTCACCTAAAACCTCTCCAACCTTCAAAAGAGCTAATTTAAATAATCTGCTCTTTAATCACAACTGATATTTCCAACTTCCTTATTTAACTAATTGTACTGAAATTGTGCTTAAACACTATTGTGATTTCTAGTCCATTTATCCTCATATTTTCTTCCCTCTATCAGACTTCTCCTGTCTCCTCTTCCCTTTCTATCCTCTTCACTTCTACAGTCCATCATTTTAATTTTCCTGTTGCCAATATCCCAAATGCACTTCTCTTCACTTGAAAAAATGTCAAACTAGGATGAACCCAGTTATCTATTTCTTTATGCTTTTGGGTGACAGCTAGAGCACTGTAAGAAAAATCCAAAACAGGGTGTATAGATTTCATTATAAATTTATAATAATCAAATTCAAATGTATCCCAAATATGCCAGAGACCTGATCTCATTTTCCAAGTCACTTGTTCTTCCACTACACGCTATTCGTTCCTTTTCTATTCTTAAATATCTGACTTGTCTCCACCCTTACATCCTCAACTCTCAGCAGAAAATTTCTAGGGAGGAAATAGAACCCACCCTCTGGAGCTGATTCAGTTTCTCTCTACTTTATTTCCAAATGTAGTTCTAGCTGCACTCATTCTGTCTTCCATTTCTCTTCTTTTAATCAACTGGAGAAAAAGAATCTTAAAATTTCAGAAGATAATGGGTATTTAATGAAGGAAGAATCTGGAGGAGAGGAATTGGAAAACCTTTGAGTTTTAGGTAAAGATTAAGATGGTATAATTTTAAAGCTCCCATTTTAAATTAGAAATGAGCAAATCTGTGATTGAATCTAAGGGGTTACAACTACATACATGCTTCTGCGATGTTTTCATGGCACCTCACCCCACCTATTCCCTTCTTTCTCCTTTATCACTGTGACTATTTACAAGCCTATCTTCCTAGCCTCCTGCATCCCTTTATTGAGGAGAGGGCCTGACTGACAAAGAATGACAATCCCTACAGTGACTCAAGCCCTTAGCAAGTACAATTTATGAAGCCAGGTTTTATGAGTGAGGTAGAGCTGTAAAGCCTCTGGGAGAAGTCAAGCAAAATGATGCAGTTTGAGAAAATAGAACCTAAGCACAATTAAAAAAAAAAAATCCTAACTGCCTCTGCCCAAAACCCCCAACAATGAAATAAGAGAGAAGTAATGGGGAAATGAGGAAATAAGTTGAATCATATATTAATTATTAAAGACAAGGGCTTCAACTGCAGAAAGTTAGTGGATTCAAATGCCTGGTCTCAGGAACTATTTTCAAAAAAAAATTTTTTTTTTTAAAGAATTGAATTTTTTAAAAATTTATTTATTTGTCAGAGAGAGAGGGAGAGAGAGAGAGCGAGCACAGGCAGAGTGGCAGGCAGAGGCAGAGGGAGAAGCAGGCTCCCCGCTGAGCAAGGAGCCCGATGTGGGACTCGATCCCAGGATGCTGGGATCATGACCTGAGCCGAAGGCAGCCGCTTAACCAACTGAGCCACCCAGGCATCCCACTATTTTCAAAATTATTAAAAGCATTGCCCTCTATCCCAATATGAGGGTTCCTCCCTTTCTTCAGTGGAAGATATTTGCTACAACTCTCCACACATTATTCCTAGCATTGGAGTCAGTTTCAAGAAATCTCATTTAGTCTCTGGTTGTATGACTAACTTTATAGATGGTCTTCCCATAGGTCCAGGTGACACATGAAAGGTAGATATTTGATGATTTGTAAATATCTGTAGTGGTAAATATGTTTTAATTTTTTATTGCTCTTAATGTTCTTTCTTTGAGTGAATTGAATGGGAAAACCGGAGTTTAGGGGAGCAGCCCTCTTTTTGTTCTGCTTTTTGGGAATGGATGCACATGGGTTCACATGTGGGTGTATGTATGTGCTGAGGGAATAGGTCTGATTTCCTCTTGCTACCACATTTCTCCCACCATCCCCTCACTTTCAGGGTTTCTTCTCTAAGACAGTTGGCCAATGTTATGACATAGAGTTAGCAAAGACACAGTATTAAGAACTATTAGGTCCACAAAAAAGTGAATTATAGGCACTAAAGTCTGATAAGATTAATAGTTTAAAAAGGCAATATGGTAAAGAAACATGAGAAATAATAATAAAAAAGTGGAAACCCTTGAGAAGTACTTACTGTAAGACAAAATGGCAGCCTAATTGGCGAGCGTTCTTTGAAAAGTATTAAAATCCAGATCAGGTCTAACAAAAATTCAGAGGCATCAAATTCTGAAGTGATTGATGTAGTGCTGGAGCACTTGGGTGACTCAGTTGGCTAAGCATCCAGCTCTTGATTTTGCCTTGGGTCATGATCTCAGAGTCGTGAGATAAAGCCCCCTCAACCCCGCCACCCTTGGGCGGCATACTGAGCATGGAGCCTACTTAAGATTCTCTCTCTCCCTCTCTCTCTCTGCCCCTATCCCCATTCCCTCCCTTAAAAAAAATGATGTAGTGCCAGTTTTTATTATTCATTATAGAAAAAATGCTATATTATAAACATAGACTATTTATGTTACAGGATTTTTGTTCCCTTACAGCCTATGGTTCTCTATCATGCCACTTTGAAGAATAAAGAGGTAGACCAGATGAAGAGTGGTGGGCAGCAAAGCAAAGTTTATTGAAACTAGTATAAAGCTCCCAGAGAGGGGCACCTGGGTGGCTCAGTGGGTTAAAGATTCTGCCTTCAGCTCAGGTCATGATCCCAGAGTTCTGGGATCGAGCCCCACATCTGGCTCTCTCCTCAGCAGGGAGCCTGCTTCCTCCTCTCTCTCTGCCTGCCTCTCTGCCTACTTGTAATCTCTGTCTGTCAAATAAATAAATAAATAAATAAAATCATAAAAAAAAAAAAAAAACTCCCAGAGAGGGAAGGGAGCCAAGAGGGTTGCCATTTTGGCACTTAAATGTTGGGGTTTTTATAAGCTCTTTCAGTGAACTATCTTAAACATTCTGAGTGTGGGCCCCCTTTGAATTGGCTGCTAAGGTGTGCCAAACAGGGCTTTGATGATCGTGCACCCGTCTACCTATTGGGTCATTGTTCACATGTTGATTGTCTTTTGGACTGATACCTAGAGACTAACTGCCTCAATTTGTGATAGTGACCAATGTTTTATGGTTAAATGTTGTGTTTCAAGATGTTTTGCAGAAGTTACTTCTGCAGGGGCTGCTAGGTAGGATGCTGTTGTGGTCTTGTCCAAGCTGTAGAATAGGATGCTAGTGCAGTTTTGTCTTAGCTATCCTGGCTATTTTGCTTTCTTGTTAGGGACCCTGACCCTGACTACGTAAGTGCCCAATTGACCTCTAACATTTATTTGGATTATAAAAGAGGACGCTTTGTAATGCTTTATTTTATTTTTTAAAAGATTTATTGATTTATTTTAGAGAAAGAGAGAGACAGAGAGTAGGGGAGGGTCAGAGAGAGAGGGAGAGAAAGAGAATCTCAAGCAGACTTCTTGCTGAGTGTAGAGACCCCCACGGGGCTTGATCTCAGGACCCTGAGATCATAACCTGAACCAAATATCCTGACTATGCCACCCAGGGGTCTTTGCTTGATTTTATTTTTAACTTATTTTTACCTTTACCCTTAATTATCAACATTTTGAATACTGAAAACTGTTCTCTGTCAATAAATCCATAGTTGATGTTGAAAGATTTTTCACACATGCAAAATTAATTGCATAGTAAGTAATGAATCATTTTAGAAGCAATGTTATTACACTTCAAAAACAAAGCAAAACAAAATACAGAGTTGAACTCAACAGAGACAGGTAAATTTCAGATGCCAAAAAGGGTTGAGGGGGATCAAAACAAAGCAATAAACAGGTGCCCATACCAACGTGACTTATGGGATTTGGAAGGTGGAGCTAGAGGTTTAATTCTAATGTGAGGAAAAGAGGTAGGGCCAAGGAAGAAGGTGAAGTGGGGAGTGAGAACTGACTTATTCTTTAAAACCCACAATCTCTAATAACAGCCTGCTACTATCTCTTCCTTGTATCCTCCAGGAGGAACCTACCCCTATCCCATATTATATGGGATAAATCAGTGACTGTTACTGAGTAGATCTTTTCTTTCCAGAGGAAAGGAAACTAGTCCAATTATATGGTCTTCGTAGCAAGGGTAGATCTCAGTGTAAGGCCGTATTTGTCCCATGAGAAAACTATCAAGTCCTTTCTTCTTTCCTTCTTCCCCCCATTCCTCCCTTCTTTCCTTCCTTTTGTTCTCAGAATAGCACATATCCCTGATTGATGATTTTAATCTAAATCAATTCCTATATGGCACAAGCTTGAACATAATTTATGATTAAAATCAAATGTGGAGATAGTGATGCTCTATACCTAACAGCTTAAGGAATAGCAGGAGTGGCCCTAGTAGAAGATTTGAAATCAGAAGTTAATATAAAAATTGGTACAGGATTTATGAAAACCCTGGTATATGGACATTTCCATAATTCAAGTTCTATGAGATTCTCTCTCCCTCTCTCACACAAACACACACACATATAGAATTGTTATGCTTACAGTTAAAAACTACACATGCGGGGTGCCTGGGTGGCTCAGTGGGTTAAAGTCTCTGCTTTTGGCTCAGGTCATGATCCCAGGGTCCTGGGATCGAGCCCCACATTGGGCTCTCTGCTCCGCGGAGAGCCTGCCTTCTCCTCTCTCTCCCTGCCTGCCTCTCTTGCCTACTTGTAATCTCTGTCTGTCAAATAAATAAATAAAATCTTAAAAAAAAACCTAAATATGCCATAAGAGGAACTACTATAGAGTTATCAAATTTTGAAAATAGTAGAGCTTTTACCACAATAGCCAGAAATATGAGAAAAATTAGAAATATGTTAAACATTATGCCAGTATAGATTATGGGGTGCTTCTTGTGACTCAACCCACTAGCAACCAATCCTCCACCTGCCAGATTAGGTTCCTATATACTCATTTGTGGAGGTGTTAAGTGCTGTGGAAAGTGGGGGTGAGCTCTAGCCATGTGGCTATGAACTTTGGCCAGAGTAAATCCAGAGTTTTCTTAAGAAAACTGGCTAGATTTGTGGATGATTTTATTGTAGTATAGTCAGGTGACCCTGAAGTGATGGTCACAGTGATCAATGAAACAAAATCTTCACACTCTGTTCATGTTTTTGGTGGTTGACAATAAACAGAAAGCTACCTCAGTAGGTGGAATTCCCATGTACTGTCTTGGAAGAGAGGTTGGTTTCTCTGACAAAGAAATGGTTACAAGTGAGTATTAGATGGTTCAAGTAAACATCTCTTTCCAGATGACTCGTTTTATGAAACATAGTTCTTTTGTAATTTTTTGCAGCAGATGGTATTAATGAACCTGGTGTGCTAGCAAACAATGGAGCTTTTGTAGCCCTCTTGTTATGAGATTTCTTGGAATGGGTATTGTTGGAGTGATATAATTAGGAATGATTGACAGAGAATGTGTTAACATAATGCAAATACACACACAATGTCTTCTCATACTTTAAACCTGATGGATGCAGAAGCACCAAAAAGTCAGATTGCTGCGTTGAAAGTATCTGCAAAAAATGTAGTGCATCAGGACAGGATTCCTGTCAGAGCATCAGAGTGGTGGTGAAGTCTGCCCAGTGAATAGTTTAGGTAAAAGAAAAATATAGAATAATAAAGAAATTTTACTCAATTTCTTTGAGTAAAAGAAATTGGTGTTACAAAACAGGTAGGTCAGACATTATTTACTGCCTTCTGAGAAATTGTGAAATACAGTCACACACTCACCTTGGGAAGAAAGATTATTTCACCTTAATTTTGAGCACTTAAAATTTCCAGAGATAAAGCTATCAAGAAGATACTATTGGATACTGAGGATAACCAAATGAAATTTTCTAGAGGTCATTCCACATGAATAGAATCCTTTAATATCATTTTACAGGAGGTTTTTAGAAGTATTATTTGAATGACTACAGAAGGTATAATGGTTGAAATATGACAGCACTTAAAAATATAAATTGTCAGGTTGATATGTTTAAAACTCTTCATGGGTCAGCACTACTTTAAAGAAGACAATTGCTGGCACTTTGTATGGTCATATTTGATTCATTAGAATTCACTGTGAAGTCTAATCTTATCACAGTAGCTATAAATGGCATAAGAGGTACAAGTTTAATGTTGCATTATGAGGTTCCTACTTATACAACTAATGAAATTGATGAAGTCATTCATGTAAGTAGAAAAGAACTTGGGCATAGTGCTCTGACAGATAAAGCTTTTTATATTGTTATTCACAAAGATTTTTATTTTCACTATGAGAGTCACAGTTGAGGTCCTTGAATGAAATGGGTCATCCCCAATAGCAGTGTTCTCCAGTAGAACTCTCTTTGATGATTCAAATGTTCTAGATTTGCATTGTCCATTATGGTAGCCACCAGCCACATGTAGTTCCTGAACTCTTGAAATGTGAATATCTGAGAAACTTTTGATTTAATTTATTTTTTATTTTTTTTATTTAATTTATTTATGTTTAAATTTGAATTTAAATAGCCACATGTGAGCAATGATTACATTATTGGGCAGTACATGTCTATGTCATTGGTCTACATTGAAAGTTTAGATTAATGAATGCAGGGATCCTAGCTTTGTCTGCTCTTGCATATGTGGCAATACAATTAATTACCAAAAACATTCCTAAGGACAGTGAAATAGGAGGTTCTCATTTGTTTATAGAATTAATGGAAATTGAAGTTTAAAATGAGGTGATACGGATTTTAAAATAGCTGACATCCATAAGGGAATAGCTGAAATGCAACCCAATATTAAATTTCCAGGGGCATCAATAAAAATTTAATGGAGGCCATTTAACAAGCCTCAGTAGGAAAAGAGAAGATATAACAGGTAATGAACAAAAAATTCAAAGCCTCAGGCATCTAAAAAGTAACACAGGCCTGTTGTGAAAACTGTCCAGATTCCATTATCAAAAATGATCCAAGGTTTTTAAACCAGAGAGATATAATTTTTAAAACTTTAAAAATTTTTAAAAAGGGAGTAACTGTTGATCAGTTGGGTGGAGAAACATTTTCTGTACTTGAATCCCCATATAATGCCATCCCTGAAGTAAGACTGCATTTCTGATGTCTGCAAAGATAGTGAGAGGCTGCAGTTAGAATCTGAGGCAGTCTCCATTGACACAGTAACAGGCACCGAAGACCCTGGAGCAGTGAAAAAGCTGTATCCACGCATGACTGTAGTACCACTTTACAAGGTCCAGTGTGGTCAGTGAAAGACTAAATATCCCACTGTCTTGCACTCAGAAATTGACCAAGAAATCAAGGTGAAAGATTGTGGATGGTATCTGGTTGATGATAGAATGATGCATTATTGTAAAGCAATTGCTCTAACTCTAAATGATAAATTAAAAAAAATGAAAAATTAAATGAAAAAAACCCCCTGAAAATGATAGGAAGTTGGTAATAGAAGAGGCCATTTCTCAGCTATTATTAGCTCTTCTTTCTCATGATTTATTAAATAATTATAACATAGAATTCACCACACCAACAAAGATTTCAACATTTCAGGAGTACTTTCTAGTGTGTGGGTTTATATACAAAATAAATATGTAACAAGTATTTTATTAAAAGTAAAATAGAGGGAATTTTAAAAAGAAACAAAAGGAAAGACCTGGGCAGTGTGAAACTAGAACAGGACTATTTGGAACATAATGATGAATTTCTATAAATGAAAATAATTATTTAATTAAAAATAAACAATGGGTGGTTTACAGAGCAGAGTGAATAACTGAAAAAAGTGTTAGCAAATTGTATAATAGGTCAAGGAAATTTCCGGGGCGGGGCGGGGGGGATACAGAGAAATAAAGGGATGGAAAAATATGACAGATAGGTCAAGAGAAAAGAGAAGTTAACCCAATTTTCTTTGAAATGATGTGTCCTCATCTACTGTCCAACACTGTTTTCTTAGATGCAAGCCAAAAGAAAAAATGATCTAATAAATCAACATTTCAAAAACAGAAGAGGAAATAAGCTACTATGAACAAACATCAGTACAAAAAACAAATAACAAAGTTAGACCTTCAAGGAAGCAAACATAGTAGTGATCAGAATATATTACAAAACAATTTATGAATGCAAGTTTAAGGAAGTAAAAATAGGAACCCACAAAAATAAGCAAGCAATAAGATTAAAATAGCAGAGCAAATCTGAAGAACAAACCAGAAATTAAAAAATATATATATAATCACTGAAACTGCAAGATAGAATTGAAGAAATTATTAAAGATTCAGCAAAGAGAAGGAAAATAGAAAGGACAAGTTAGGACATGTGGATAGTAGAATGAGAAAGTGTTACATACATCTAATCAGAGTTCCCAAAGGGTAGAAAATGCAAGAGTGGGGAGAAGTAATATTTGAAGAGATAGTGGCTGATTATTCTCAGATTGAGGAGAAATGAATTCTCAGGTTCAGAAAGCACCTCAAATCCCAAAAGGATCAACAAAAATAAATCCAATTCAAGACATATTTAGCAAACTGTAAAACTCCAGAGGTAAAAAGATATCAAAACACCTAGAAAGAAAGCCTACCTATGAAATGTCAGCTTGATTCACTAGAGGCCTCTCAAAAGCAATAATAGAAAACCAGAAGACAATTAATAATACCATAATAAGGCTTAGAGAAAAGACCTATCAACACAGAATCATATACTCAGCAAACTATTTCTCAGGATCGAGGAACATTTTTTCAAGCAAACAAAAAACGGAGTTAATTTCAAGTATTAGAAGAAAATATTACAGAAAGAAGAAAAAATGTATCTCAGACTAAACAAAGTCTAAGTTGCAATTAAGAATGAAAAAGTAAGACATTTTAAAACATGTGGGTTAGCCACAAGTTATCAACCATAACAATGTCTAATTTGTGGGGTTAGTAAACAACTAAATAAAACTCGTTTCTGGACAAAAGTATTACATTAGATAGGAGCTGTGATATGGGAGTTAAAGCCCTACATGTTAGATATATGTTAAAAAGAAGGTAGGCACTGGTTAATTTTGATCTTGTTAAGTTAAATATGCATGTTACTTTGTAGAATATCTCTAACAATAAAAATAGAGTAACATTCAAGTCAGTACTGGGGGGAAAATCTGATTTTAAAAATGCCAGGAGAAAGCAAGAAGACATGAAGGAATGAATATTATATATATCAGTATTTATATCAGTAAATGCAAAAGTTAAGGTTAAGTATATCAGTACAAGTAAATGTGAGTGGGTTAACCTCCCCTTCACTCCCACACACAGAGTTAAAAGATGGTTGGTTATATGTTATATACAGAAGGTCTGCATAAACCTGGAGGTCACAGAAAGTTGATACACTGTGAAAGATGGTCATGTAAAGTGAGGTATTTCCCTTTTTTTCACCCATAAACCATTCAAAAACAATGAGGAAAATAAAAACTAAAAGTACAAATACCAGTTTGGTTGGTTCTTTTAAATGAGGTAGCAACAAAGACCTTAAGTTCCCAAAGTGGAGAGAAAGCTGGCAAACCAGCAGTAAGACAAGGAGTAGGAAGCAGGGCCTCCCAACAGCCAACCGCAGAACGTTATGAAAGACATATCCTATCCTAAGTCCCTTGTTGGCTGCAATCAAAATGTGCTACCCAAACTGTTTTATGACTTTTATGACTTCCTTGGAGTCTCTTCCAAGGGTTAGAAGAGTCAAGGCTAAACCAGGAACCATGTGATGAAGAAGTCACATTTCTAGGAAGTAAGACTGTTTCTCTAACCCCAGTGGGAAAGCAAGTATTATAAAAATCCAACATTGTCTATCTCCACTGGAGTCATAAGGAAAAATTCTTGCTAGTCTAAAACTCTTCCCTTTCCCTTCCTTCAGTGCAGGACTACCTAGATA
This sequence comes from Mellivora capensis, assembly GCA_004024625.1. Classification (NCBI taxonomy): domain Eukaryota; kingdom Metazoa; phylum Chordata; class Mammalia; order Carnivora; family Mustelidae; genus Mellivora; species Mellivora capensis. Next base: position 15,500 of record PISX010012763.1, read on the forward strand.
ATTTTCAAGGCCCGATGCAAAATGAAAATGTGGAGTCTTTTGGTTGGAATTAAAAATTTTATTAAAATATTTAAAAATACTCTGCTTGGTGACAAGCAGAGTATTAAACCAAGCACAAAGCCTTTCCATGCAAAGGATGTTGTATACTGTACATGTTGTATATCTATGAAACCTTGCCTCAGTGGAACTCTCTTTCTCAGAAAAAAAAAAAACTCACCTCCTTAAAATATGAAATAAAGAAGAGTCAGCAGAGGATTTAATTAGAGATACTACCACGAAATGGAAGGAAGGACACAGGAAAACAAATTCACAAAAGCAAAACCTCATCAGAAACTGTTGTTATGAAACACTAGAAAACTGTCAAACTTTCAAGATGAAAAGCATAAAAAAGAAAACTGTGGAAGAGTATGGGAGAAATGATGAGGCACTGGGTAATGGAACCAAACTGGCAAAGTGAATGAAAACAGTAAAATAATATCATGTGGGGGCACCTGGGTGGCTCAGTGGGTTAAAGCCTCTGCCTTCGGCTCAGGTCATGATCCCAGGGTTCTGGGATCAAGCCCCGAATCAGGCTCCCTGCTCGGCAGGGAGCCTACTTCCTCCTCTCTCTCTGCCTGCCTCTCTGCCTCCTTGTGATCTCTGTCTGTCAAATAAATAAAAATAAAATAAAATCTTTAAAAAAGAAAATAATAATATCATGTGAATCAGTGGTTCTCAAGCCTGGCTGTCTATTAGAACCACCTGTGGAACTCTTAAGCCATACCAGTGCCCCAAATCCATATCTGTGGGTTTTTCTTTAATAGTTCTGGGCTGGAAGCAGACACATGAAAAAGTGCTCAACATCACTCAGCATCAGGGAAATACAAACCAAAACCACAATGGAGATACCACCTCACACCAGTCAGAATGGCTAAAATTAACAAGTTAGGAAGCGACAGGTGTTGGCGAGGATGTGGAGAAAGGGGAACCCTCCTACACTGTTGGTGGGAATGCAAGCTGATGCAACTGCTCTGGAAAACAGCATGGAGATTCCTCAAAAAGTTGAAAGTAGAACTACCCTATGACCCAGCAATC
>PISX010012763.1:16673-59526 GCA_004024625.1 Mellivora capensis
GCAGCAATGTCTACAATAGCCAAACTATGGAAAGAACCTAGATGTCCATCAACAGATGAATGGATAAAGAAGAGGTGGTATATATACACAATGGAATACTATGCAGCCATCAAAAGAAATGAAATCTTGCCATTTGCAACGACGTGGATGGAACTAGAGGGTATCATGCTTAGTGAAATAAGTCAGTCGGAGAAAGACAGTCATTATATGATCTCTCTAAAATGAGGAATTTGAGAGGCAGGTTGGAGGGTTGGGGGTAGGGAGGGAAAAAATGAAACAAGGTGGGATCGGGAGGGAAACAAACCATAAGAGACTCTTAATCTCACGAAACAGACTGTGGGTTGCTGGGGGTGGGGGAGTAGGGATAGGGTGGCCGGGTGATGGACTTTGGGGAGAGTATGTGCTATGATGAGTGCTGTGAATTGTGTAAGACTGATGATTCACAGACCCGTACCCCTGAAGCAAATAATACATTATATGCTAATTTAAAAAAAAATTCTGGGCTGGAGCCCAGTCATTGGTACATTTCAAAATCTGCACAGTTTACTTTGAAGGACAGCTGGTGTTTATAGCCACAACATAACCAAAAGAAAAATTAGAAGGCGGGGAAGGCAATGATCTAATAAACAGTAGGAGGCAAAGGAGAAAGAAAATGGGAGCTGCTGTCAGTGTGCCAATTTCTTTATTTTTATTAGCTGAAGATAATTATAAGCCTATAAACCAATTAAGGTATATATATATCAGCACAAATACAAAACTAAGAAAGCTATTAACGTATTAAAATTACCTAAAATGAGTTGGAGAAAGAAATGGAGGGGGGTACAGTTAAGATACATTAATAATTTTCAGAAGGAAATTTAAAAATATATTACCCCAAATGAACATGGTAAGTTTAATACATAAAGTTATATAGGTAACAAGTTATGTAGAACAGAATATAACACTTTTCAGTTTTCAGGAAAATCATATACCAAAATTAAGAAAACAGACAACAGAATGAATAATTAGGATACACAAACTAGAGAAGATGTCAAAGAATTTAACAGGATTTAGACCGCCATACTAAAGTGATTAAAAAGTTAAAAATAAAAGAATGGGTAAAGAAAATCTAGGCAACTACAAATAAAACAAAAAATAGAGATTTTCAATAACAACTAAAGATAATGTAGGTAAGAATAATTTAACATAAAATGTGCCAATTTATCCAAAGAAATATAAGCTCTTCAAGAAATACACATACCCATATTTGAAAAAATGGAAATGCACTACCATGCTCTAGATTACAAAGATGCAATCTTTTGCATGCTAATGTAAACATGCTAATTCTCCCTGAGTTAATAAATAGCCTAAATCATAAAATGCTAATAAGAAATATCAATAGGTCTGTGCTCACTCATGATAAATAGAGCCTCCTTTTGTCCATCACAGCCACTGGTCATGTACCCATTCTCTTCACCCCCACCCTTAAACCCCAAGGATAAAAAAATACTCAAAGAGGGGCGCCTGGGTGGCTCAGTGGGTTAAAGCCTCTGCCTTTGGCTCAGGTCATGATCCCGGAGTCCTAGGATCGAGCCCCGCATTGGGCTCTCTGCTCCGCAGGGAGCCTGCTTCCTCTTCTCTCTGCCTACTTGTGATCTCTGTCTATCAAATAAATAAATAAAATCTTTAAAAAAAATACTCAAAGATCCAATGTTTTAAAATACAGACATTACAGACATTTTGGGGCACTGGGTGGCCCAGTCGATTAAGCATTCCACTCTTGATTTTGGCTCAGGTCATGATCTCACGAGTTGTGAGATTGAGCTCCACCTTGGGCTCTGCTCTGGGTGTGGAATCTGCTAAAAATTCTCTCTCTCCCTTTGCCCTGTCCCCCTACCCCCCAATAATGCTCACTGGTCTTCATTATTTAAAAAAATATGGACATTTAATGAAACCACTATCATCTGAAAAAAAAAACATAAAAGACTAACTAATAAGCAATACTGAATAACTGCAAGTTTACTACTTTACCTTCGACCCACAGCTAGGAAGGCTAGAGCATTTTACGCCATTCTTTTATGGAAGCTGGATCAGGTCTCTGTAGAAAGGATCTAAAAGCAAGTAAAATACAGTTGCTAACTGAACATAATGAAATAAATAAAAATAAAAGCAAGTAAAAATACTAAGATAATTCAAATATGGAAATGCAGGCAAATATTTTTTTGAAAAGTAGGTGAATATTTTAATACATTTATAGCTAATATATTTCATGTGCTAGATTATAAAAATTTTATTTGTGTGAGGCTCTAGGAAACAATAGGCCTTTTTGTAAGAGGACTGAAGGAAAAAAATGACGATAATGTTTAATTTCATATATTGTATTCTTTGAGTTGATTTTCTATAGTCTAAAAATATTTAGCTTAACTTAAATTTTTCTTCCATAAGTTAGGTTTACACTGATTTTCCTTATTGTTTATTATTTTTTCAGTCATTTTTTCATGCATACATTCAAACATTTGAAGGGAATATTTTTATGGTTGCTCCTGTGTTGATTCTTACAGACTACGGGTAGTAAAAGAAAAAATTATTTCTCTACTTAACAATACTTCTGAAACTATCTGGAGTTAGTGCAGACTCCACAGGTTAAAGCGAAGAGTTCCACAAGATTGTCCCCCCACTTCAGAAACCACTTGAAAGTTCAGACCTCTGACACTTCTGACCAACTGACTATAAATCAGGGGTTCCCACACCCCCTTTCTTGAGTTTGGTAATTTGCTAGAACAGTTCACAGAACTCAGGAAAGTACTTTACTATTACCCACTTATTAAAAAGATTATAACTTAAGAGCAATGAAATGAAAGAGAAGTATAGAGTAAGCTATGGGGAAGGAGCATGGAGTTTCTATGTCCTCTCCTGGCATGATACCTTCTCAGCACTTCATAGATCCACTTAGCCTGAAGCTCTCCAAACCACTTAATTAGGTTTTTTATAGAGGTTGCTTTACATAAGCATGATTGATGAAATGATTGGCCATTGATGATTATGTTAATATCCAGCCCCTCTCCTGTACCTGGAGATAAAGAGTTGGGGCTGAAAGTTCCAACCCTCCTATCACACAGTTGGTTCCTTTGGCAACCAGTCTCCATTTTGCAAGAATCACCTCATTATCATAAACTCAGGTATCATTAATCAGGGCTTATCATAAGTAACAAAAATGTCCCCCTCATCCTTATCACTTGGGAAATTCTAAGGGTTTTGGGAGCTCTGTGCCATGAACAGGGGGCAGAGACCAAATATATATTCTCTTATTATGTCACAGATTGTTAAAAAAAATAAAAGAAGGCATGGCTTGGATATTAAAGAAACATATAATCGAATGCCAAAAGATGGGACAGAAGGAAGAGGAGATGACCTACATGAAACTATTGGAAACAATTTAGAATCTAGAAGGAGCTTTCTCTTTAAATCAATACATACATATGTTAAAATTTATGTGTCAAAGTTAATTTATTTACTTTAACGGTATATTTAGGGGCACCTGGCTGGCTCAGTCAGTAGAGCATGTGACCCTTGATCTTGGGGTCATGAGTTCAAGCACCTTATTCCCTGTAGAGATTACTTAAAACATGCTAAAGGGTTTTTTTTTTTAATGATACTGAAAAATTAATCAATAAATTTGACTGCCTTTTTTTAGTACCTAAAATGCAATCTGTTAGTTTGTGGGTAGAACTTGTTATTATTTTATTGTGTCATGCACTGACCAGCTGTTAATTTATATTAAGCCAGGTATATTTATTTAAAAAGAGCAAATTCCTCAAAAAATGATCAGAAATATTCCCTACTTGTTCCAATGAAATTCTATCCTAGTCTTTCTGTTAATTGCCCCCTGGCTTTGTACACAGTGACAGATGGAGTCCCTGGCCGAAAGGAAAAATGCACTCATTCTAAAGGCAGTTTTATCAGAAATTCTCAAAGAAAAAAAGGCATAAAAGGAGTATTTGAAGGCAAAATCATGTACGTATACATTGCTCTTTGTGAGTCAAATATAAATATTTAAAAAGTGTATAGACAGAAATGAATACTTTCCAAAGCACTCGGTATTAAGTAAGAAAAGACAAATTTTTAAATTGATAACTTATCTATAATTCTCTGCTTTTTAACTATTTTATATTCTCTTGGTTCTTAGGTTTGTTATTCTATTAAAAATCCAGTTCATTTGAGCTACATATTTTTATCAAGTTTCTTGTTCTGTGTTTGAGGAAAAAGGTACCCTTTGTGCAAACCAACATTTTTACATTAAAAGATGACTAATCATGTCCTCTTCTTGTTCACACTTTTCACTAGGCAGATGAAATGTTTTGCAAATTTAGAACATATGCACCATCTGGCTTTGGTGTGCATAATTCATACACAGAAAGGCAGTGAAGTTACATGACTAAAGGGAACAAATTTGGAGGCAGATAGAACTTCATTTGTCACAGGCTGTGTGAATCTGGGTGAATTATTGACCATTTTGGTCTTTAGTTTCCTCATCTGTAAAATGAGGATACCAATACTTATTTACAGAGTTGTGATATGGATTAAATGAAATAAGTATAGTAAGGTATTATCTTAAAAACATGACAGACATCTTTTAGAATTGAACATAACTAGTGAGTGGCAAAGTTTTTACTTATGTGTAAAGAAAATAATATCAATTCTGTTAAAAAATAATTAAAGACGACAGTTTAGGTGATAGAAACAAACTTTAACATTTCATGAAGCTGATAGTCTCCTTTTGAAGAAGTGCGAAATGAGGCCCTTGGCAAGAAGCTTTTATACGATAAACAATAAAGAACAAGGAAGAGAAAAATAGGAAAATATCCGATTGACAGGGGCCACATAGTCAACCTTGTTTGTGATGTGTCACCCTGAGATGAATGCCTTCCTCCTAGGCCTAGAAAGTTATTTCAACAAATTGAAATCTGTCCTAGGAAAGAGAATTTGTTTCCTAGTCTAATATCTTTTATGACTTTTACTAGTTCCTAGAATGACCAGTAAAGGAACATGTGCTGTGGGTTACATGGGGAATGTCAGTTCGATTTTGCAGACAATTAAAGATCTAGGGAAATATAGAGGCATTTAAACTAAAAATGAAAAATTGTTTGAAAAATTTACTTAATTTACCAAATATTTGAAGATGTAGACACCAAACTAATAGAAAGTTCTTGTATTCTGCCCTTTTAAACCATAGAAACCAGAAATGGAGCTCTCTAATGGGACTAGAAAATGTTAAGTTCAATGTTCAGAAAATTTTGTAGTTTTGTGTATTTATTTTAAAAGGATTATTTTCATATAATGAATTTCTATTCCCGTTTTGAGATGTGCCTGTGGTCTCAGGGGCTTCTTTATGATTTGGGGTTTTGGATAAATCAGTGATTATGCCCATCACTTCAATTATTAAGGACCTTTCTTTCCTGAAGAACATATGTGTTGATTTGAGGGCCACCTTTTGTTTTTTGCTTATTTATTTTTTAAAAAACATTTTATTTATTTATTAGAGGGAGAGAGAGTACAAGTGAACTTGAGCAGGGGGAGGAGCAGAGGGAGAGGGAGAAGCAGGCTCCACCCTGAGCATGGAGCCTGATGTGGGGCTCAATCCCAGGACCCTGGGATAATGACCTAAGCTGAAGGCAGATGCTTAACTGACTGAGCCACCTAGGCGTCCCCATTTTTTGTATGTTAAATGATTCTGCCTACCATGATCTTCATAGATTCTTCCAGACAAAATATCTCTGTAGGCTGTATGAAAGGTACAAATTGGGCAGGGCAAAAGACATTGAGTGATTTTCTCAGGATTTGCATCTATATTGACTATTAGCTATAGCTATATAGACCAGTAACATCTCAAAATACACAATGTAAGCCACATATGTAATTTCAAATTTTCTAGCAGCCCTATTTTTAAAACTAAAAACAAACAATTGGAAATAATTTTAATAATATATTTTATTTAACATGACATATCTAAAATATCATTTCAACATGCAACTAGTATGTATTGAGGTATCTTCATTCTTTTTTCATACGACATTTTCAAAATCAAGTGCTAAATAGCCTCTTGTGGCAACTGCCTTCCATATTGGACACTAGGAGGACATATGATCAATCTGACTTAAGGAAAATGTGGTTGCACAGGGAAAGATATTCTCATTCTGAAACTCATGATTGGTAATGACTTTTATTTTCAAACCACTTTCCAAAATATACAAACCGGGCAAAGGATACTTAATCTAGCACTTGGTACTTTAGCTCCTTAAAATTCAAATTTGACCACCTAGAGATTCATAGCATTAAGACCAAATATCAAATATCAGTGTAGTTTCCAGCTGAAGTTTATCAGAAAAAAATTGATAACCTAGGCTGGAAAAGACTTCAGAAAGCAGCATAGCTGTATTTAAGTATCTTAAGAAGTCTCAGAAGACAACTGACACAAATGCTCTTTGTTCCAAAGAAACTAATAAATTTTTTTAAAGATTTTATTTATTTATTTGAGAGAGAACAAGAGCAAGAGAGAGAGAGAGCGAGAACAGAAGGAGAGGGAAAAGCAGACTCCCTGCTGAGCAGAGAGTCCCAGGTGAGCCCCAGGCCAGGATGGATCCCAGAACCTGAAAATATTGACCTGAGCTGAATGTAGACACTTAACTGACTGAGTCACCCAGGCGCCCCCAAAAGAAACTAATATTTTAAATGTATATTGAGAACTCCTTTGTTTTCATTTAAATCTAATGGCGGAATCTTAGCATCTGTTGTCAATTGACTTCTATTTCCATCCCGAGGGAAGTTCTCAAAGTACCCAATTCCCTTATTCTGTAATTGTAATTCTTGTGTCTCAATCTTCTTCTGGAAAGAGCTCCCCCCACTAAATGTTAGGAAGTCATTAAGAATTCATCTCTATTCAATCTTTCAAATCTCTGCCAAGCTTGCCAACAGAGTGCCAAATGGCTCTTAGCTGTTTGTAGCTCTGAGCTGAGCCCAACAGTCAGGCTTACACTAAGTCTTTATTTCACTCAGGTTCTGAGTGATCTGACTTCCCATCAGATTTAATTCTGATGGCTTTTATTGGCTTCATTAGTGAAAACAGTGGGAAAAATGAATAATAACTATGAAAAATATCTGTGGTGGATTCACACTGCTCCTAACATGGATATTTCATTTCTCAATGTTTGTCCTTGTCATACTTTGCAATTTCGTGTCAGCTGGGTATTGAATTTTTCAACAAATACATTTCCCTCTTTTGTAAAATTGTGAAATTAAAATTATATGGAATCATATAACATTAAATAAGACAATTTTGGGTAGTTTCACTATTTCATCATTAAGAACGTGTGTGACATCAGGAAGATGAAAATTGGACATAGTTTGTGTTTTAGCACAATATAGACAATTGGTATTAAGATATACTAAGGTATGCTTTTCATTATACACAATCTCCGTGTTTTCCAGGGTTTTGAAGAATTATACCTACAACATGTGTTATTCAAAATATAACTCTGAAATTGTTCCTTCTGCCCTGTAAAAACAAGTCCTTACAGTCAAGCAGTGTTTGCCCTGTGACTTTATCAAGCCACATGGACATTAATGACAGATGACCTAAAGGTAAGTGACAGTTCATCTTGCGGAGCTATTTAGAGTAAAAAAGACACAGCTTACTACAAGCATTACCTAATCTTTTAATTTCTGTTAAGTCTCAGCATAAAAATAACTTGAATAAATGCCCAAAGGGTCATAGTTAGAGATGACATATACTAAGCATTTTTACATTTGAGGACTATAGAAAGGAATACAATATCCAGATAATTATGAAGATATCTTGTATATTAGGAGTGTATCTTTCATCGAACATTTATATGCTTCTTTTGAGTGGCCATTTTCATTTTATTTGTCAAAATAAAAGAAATGAAATATCTTCATCATATTATATCCTAGAAATTGGATATTGAATGTTCTGAATATATTAAAGAAGATATTTAAAGAATGGAACAACTAGCTTGAAGTTGCCCTTTTTTGTGGTTCTTTATAAAAAGAGAAAAAAGTCATTAGATATAAAAGAAAACCCTTTAAAACACTCAACCAAAAAATGGAAATAAATACAAACATGAATATATATATATGTGTGTGTGTGTGTGTGAAAAGTCTATGTATATGTTATATATACATGTATATTTTTACACATACATATACATGCATGCATATGTGTGTTTATGTATCTTATCTGTACCTTTATCTTTTATGTGTATTCCTCTCCTCCTATAAAATAGCACAAATAATGCATCATGGCCCAAGTTGAGCACTTTATGTTTTGTAAGGTCACTTTTTATGTAGATTGCTTAGAAAATTACTGTTTGCTTCTCTTGTGTGACTTCCATGAAATCAGCATTCAGCTAGCCCGGCTTCCTGGCAAACAACGGAACATTCAGCTAATATGTGAGGAAAGAGACCTCTCCAATGAGAAGGGAGGGCAGAGAGTGGGAAAAGTGGCAACTCTGGTACAAAGGAGCAAAGAACGGTGATTCATAAGGAGGGTGGGAGAATGCAGCCTGCCTCCATGCCTGCCACAGTATAGATCCCGCAACTGGCACTTACTTGGCAGATAATCCACCAGGGCACTGACCTTGGCAGCTTTACAGAGGTAACCTTTATGTGAAGAGGAACTGTTCTTCAACAATGTCTCCAATATGCTTGCCCCAAAAATTCGCTCTTTTTTTTTCCTAAGGAAAAGGGGGACATGCATGGAAAAGCATATTTTATTTTTCCATTCCCCCTTTACCCCTGGCTGCAGAGGCAACATTTATGGCTCACTGTGGAAAATTTCCTGTATGCCCTATGTGTTCATTATAGTCCTCAAGTTCTTGTAAATGACACTTAATTATAAGACACAATGACAATGGCTTTTATTAGTTCACTGCATTTTCTTTTCAGTTCAGGGCCACAGAATAGCTAGTTCTCCCTAGTAACCTTTTGTGTGAGTAATTCTGTTAGGCAGTCTCATTCCCAATGGGGCAGCCTCGACCTAGAATGCTGCCTTCTGTCCCAGGGTCCCTTCTTTCACCCGCATGCCACATTATACAAGTGACCGTGATGGTGGCCTTCTTGCTTCCATTTATATGTCTATCAATTGCCTGTAGTTTGTTATTCTCAGTACTCCTGTACTGACACTCAGACCTGCCAAAATATATCTGGTACCTTGTGTTCAAGAAAGAAAGCCCTGTTCCAGAGAGCCCGAGGAAACTTCATACGCTCGCAATTAGAAGCATTAATGCAGTCGGAGAAAACAAAAATGAAAATCTAACCTTGTCTTTTGATGATCACAGAAATACCAGGAACAGTTCCAACAGTGGGGGAAAAATATTTGAGGAGTTTACATGCCTGTACATGCATAGCATAGCAAGCTGCCAGCTGAGACTGGTGGTGAGCCCATTCAGAAATTTCAAGTCACAGTTCCTTTGGGAATAATGTGCTATTGTGCCTGCTAGCTCTAAGTCAGAAAGGGCTCTTTCCCTTACAGCTGGCATCGGGCTTAGTGATGAATCACTTGCCTCCTTATATTTTTGCTCTTCTTATTTTGTTGGCGATTACTGGCCATGATTGATGGATGGCTCCATGCAACTGGTAAAAGCAGAAAATAGTTGCTCTAGAGTAAAACAACAGGAAGAAAAAGGCAATATTAGACTCCTGCCTTAGGTTTGCAGCTAAATTAGGCAGTTATGTTTGCCCAGGAGTGGGAATTTCATTTCCTATTTCATCCTTCAGATATTATTGTCTTTACTCATAATGGCCAGATCATGCTATAAATCAAGGAAAATAGTTTCCACTAAACTAGCAAATACCTTTAAGCTAGACTAAAATACGATTCCATTTCGAAAGGGTGTTTTGAAGTATAAAGTAAAATTATTATAAATATGTCCACTTTCAAACACAATTCATATAACATTATATACTTTTTATTTTTACTATTTATCATAATGTTAGTTAGTCGACTACTTAGGCATTTGCTTATCAACAGTCTTTCACCTAAATGAAGCCCTGAGAGGGTAGGGACAAAGCCATCTTGTTCATTCCTTATCCCCATCACGTAGCACATATGAGGTGCTCAAAAAACATTTCGGATCATTGGTGAATAACTAATACAGGGATGTATAATGTAAGGTCTCACTATATTATATATTTCATCATGAAAAATCAGCCACATTTATACATTTATATGTAAATATGAGGAATAGGAAAGAGTTACAAGGGAGGAAGAAACTGATAGAGAATTTTGGGGGAGGAGAAATTTACCTTAGTGGAGATTAGAATAGGTTACAAGGCAGGGAGATGTCGTTTGAAGTGGGACTTGAAAATAGGAAAGCAAAGTGAAAAGTGGAGGGGCTGAGAAGCATGGATGGATGATTTTGGGTAGAACAAATTATATGAAGCAGAGGGCTGATTTATGGAAGTTGTTGGAAATCGTGCTGGAATAATGATCCTAATCAGCTGATCCACAAGTTTGTCAAAACCTTTGTGTAACAAACCAGAGGACTAGATTCTGTGTAGTTAGAAAGCTAGCCCTGAAAGTAAGGCTTTTCAGTGAGAAATACCATGATCAGAGTGAGGCCTTGGGGGACCAGTCTGAGAGCAATAGGAAAGATTTGTGGTGTTAAGAGGGAAGTAAAAGGTCAAATTAGAACCCTGTAGTTAAATTCCAGAATGTAGATTGAAAGAGTATGGTGATGGAGGAGCATTTGCATTTGGGAGAGTGATGAGTTGGAGGTTGTAAACATTAGTTAAGAGTCCAATGATGGTGCTGCTACCATGGGGTGAACAAGTTTAGATGACAAGATGATGAATTTAGTCTCAATCATGTTAGAGGCACTGATAGGCCGTTTGCTTAGAAGTTTGACAATGCAATTGGCATTTCAGAGTTTAAAATCTTGGGAGAGCAGTGCATGATAGTGGGTAATACCAACATGAGGAGCCCTGGATAGATCAAGTGGATTGGAGGTGAAGGTCATTGGAGATAAGAAGATGAAGTTTTTTAGTGGTGAATGGTGGAACTTCACCATACACAAAGAATGGGAATAGGCCCTGAAGGGAGAGAAGAAAGTATAATTCATAATTTCCTCTCATAAGAAGTTGATAGTCTAGTTAGCTATTTAATCAAGTTAAATGTCATTTATTTAATTACCGATTATTTATAAACATGAAATAAGCACCTGTGTTGTCCTAGGTATAACTACTCTTCTCTCCATTCAGAAGTCTGTTGTTCCAGACTATTTATTTCAGTTATTTCAACTACTCCTTTTAGAAATGTGGTGTCAAATCCTTTTTCCTACTCTCATTCTCCCTCTAATTTATCATTTTTGCCTTTAAAGTGTGACCTAAAAATTGTATGCAGAGGCAAGCTGATAAGCAAAGGTTAAAATATGGCTATTATTTCCAGTTGCAGAATTCCTTAGATCAGGACATTATCTTTTTTATTAATGCATGTGAAAACTCCTTTTTTTGGCATTTTATGAAACTATGTATATACACATATGTATAACTTTTTAAAATTATACATTTTATGGTCATTATGGAAAAATTAGGAAATAAAGGAATAAAAAAAGAAGGAAGTAACAGATTTCCATATGCTCAAATTCTAGTTTTTAGATACAGAAGAGTCACTTTGCCATTTAACTCAGGTGTTTGTTAGCTTCTGTGTCCAGCAGCTGCAGGACTGTGGGACTGAGGTTCCTACTCTTTCGTAAGTTATTGAGACTCCTGGCTGGCACCTCCCGTTGCCCCTTCTCAGTCCATCAGCGGCTACTCGTGCCTTTCCTTTTACTTTGCTCCAGGTCTTAGATCGTAGCCCTCCTCCTAGATCCTCTCAGATCTAGGCTGCTGTCACAGTCTGCACTGACCAGCTGCTCGGGGATCATGGTACCGGCCCTGCTTGCTTCTGTACTGGGGCGTTTCCCTGCATTGAAGAAATTGCCAGCAGCCCTTCCGTGGGGGTCTGTTGGCAGTTGCTCTTTCTCCATTAGGGTTTGGGACCACAGCCACTCTTTTCTACAGAGTTAGTGGATTTCCTCTTTGCATCATATGCTACCCTATGGCTGTCTTGAGGTCCAAGCTATGAGAAAATATTCCTAGGGTACAACTAGCTACACTCCTTGTCATTGCACAGGGAGCTTCAATGCCTGCTTTATGACTCTTTTTACCAATTCTAATTAATGACAATTTGAAACCCAAATCATCCTCCCAGGAGACATTGACCTTGAGTTTTTCCTCTGATCACTTTCTTGCCTCAGGGTTTTCGCATTGCAGTTTGCTTCCACTCCCAGGAAAGTTGCTAGCAGCATGGGCTCTGAAGGCCACCTTGACTTTTCTGTTTCACCACCTTAATGGAGAAATGTCTACCTCATTGGAGTTCCAGATGACTGACTCCCTCCCTTATCTGGTGGGTAAGGCTGGTCAGAGGGCACATCAGTATCCTTGATAGTAAACCCTAGACTTACTGTCAGTTTACCCCACCATATCATTAGAATACTTGGGGCGGTAAGAGCCTGAAAGCTGCATTCAGATAGGCAAAGCCAAATACAAACATATCAGGAATTTACCAGCTGAAAATTCTAGAGTGGGAGATAAACTGATTTCAGGTAGAGCTATATTCTGGGGCTCAAATGACAACTTCCAGCTTCCAGGTCTGGATTCTCTCTGCACTTGAGCAAAAACAATCTATAAACTTTACTCTCTTAAGCCGAAATCCTGTTTCCGCACTGTGTCATTTTAGTTACCCAATCTAGATTTTTGTTATCTCTAGAGTCCATCAGCACTCTTCATTATCTTCAAGAAAGTTTCTGGTAAAACTCCTGGACAATGCAAAACCAAGGTAGTCTTATTATAGTCTACTAAGGTCTTCTTATATGTTGATATCAATTATTAGAACTTTAGAATCTTTGAATTTTGGCATAGGAAATCAGCTCAGAATTAAACAGCCCAGGTGCTTTTTTTTTAACCATTTAGGAAGCAGACCCAGATTTAGTAATGTTTATAAGATCACACAGTTAGAACAATAAAGATATATAATACTACTGTTATTTTTATTTAATTCCACTCTTATTTTCCTTTCCAGTTGTTTTATCTAAAATTATATCATTGGAGGATTCATCACACATCATTGAAATCAAGCAACTTTATGTCAGTGACATTTTCTTTTCAGCACATCAGCAGAAATGAAATCAGTATGACGTGCCTTATTTTCTAGTGTGCTTACAGTAGGTGTTCAATTTATTGATTCAACCTACATTATCTCACTATGTTATGAATATAATTAAAGCTCTCTGGTATATATACTCTGTTTCCTAGCTTGATAATTATTCTCCTTTATGAATATTGGAAACAAAATTAAGTTGGATGAGACCTTGGTATCCAATAACTTTTCACCTGTTGATGAGGCGGGAAACTGTGCCATAGAGAGATGAAATGATGTACCCGAAGAGGAATATTGAGTCAGTTGCCTTTTCTTTGTCAACTGTGACCATTACATCATATTCCCTGACACTATTTCTTTCTTTTTATTTGGAACACATCTTTAAAGTTTTCTTTGTTGTATTTAGAATTTTTGAGCCTCCCGTTGTTCAGTGAGGACTTTGGTCTTCCTGATACTATTCATACAAGTCCACACTAATCTTTTGCCTTAGCCTTGGTTGTGTGTCCACATTCTATGGATTGTCCTAGTCTCTTTTAGAAGGTTTCTTTCTTTGGAAGTTTCTTCCCTCCTTAAAATTTTAGAGCATTTTAAATGATTACTTAATTAAGATTATTTCCCTTAAGACCATTCCAGACTATCCCTATTACCACGAGTCCTGTCCCTTGATGGCAGCAGCATGTTTTTTTCTTTTAACTTTGGAAATACATGTTCCTAAACTCCAACAGAACTTTCCATTCCTATGCCTTACTGTTATTTGGTAAGAATCACTGTTACCTAGTTTTACGTGGCATTTCAGCCTCTACCCAACACTGTTGCATTTCCACATTGTCAGTTTGTTCTTCATTGATGATTAAGATTTGGTAGAGAGTCTTTCTTCCTCTGAGTGGACTCATGGTTGTCTGAGGGAATCTTTTACATTTCTGATGTTTCCCAGCAAAGCCTGTGACTGGGTGTATAAATCTGTCCAAGTCAGCAGTTCAGTATTGCAAAGCCTATTTGGCTGTTGACATAACCCATCTTTTCCACAATCAGCTGTTTTGGTAATAAAGATCATATACATATGTGTGTGTGTGTGTGTGTGTGTGTAATAAAGAGGATATATATATATATGTAATAAAGAGGATATATATACACGCATATACACAAACACACACACACATATATACACATGCATATATATATGTGTGTGTATGTGTATATATATATATATATTTATATATATATATATTTTTCCTTTTGTTTGTATTCTCTCTCTCTAGCTCTTCTGTTAACTCAGGCCGGGAAAAATGGATATTACCTCTTGAGCTCCATCTAACCCCACAACCTGGGAACCATGTCTGGATACATTGAATACAACTCCCATGCCTGTGGTGGAAGTGTGTTAACCTTTCACTGTATCCTTCCCTAGAGATGGCTCTGACCAGGGCTGGAGGAGCTCATGAAAGTAATGGGTGGTGTGGCAGTAAAATAAAGAGCAGAAGTCCTATATTGGATGGAAAGAGGATAAAGAAGAGCTAACAAAAGAAATAAAGAGGGAAAAAATAGATGGAAAGTGAGAGGTGATACAGGAACTTACAGATATAATAATCATACAATAAATTTCCCCAAATAGCTTCAGATATGTCATAGATTGCACGCACATAGGAGGAGTTTGATGGTGAAAATCAAAGAGTTCTGAAGGTAGCCAGAAAGTATATTGGGACAGTAGGAGGGTTGATGTTTTTTAAGATAAAGGATACTGATGGGGGAGGGAGTCTATGAAAAAAAGAAATTGGAAAATGTGGGTTTGTGTATGTGTATGTGTATCTTCTGAGAGAGAGAGGAAAAGAGATTGGAGAATCTTATGTCAATGTTTTGTAAAGTAATTTTAAAATTCAGATTCCTCACTGGGCTTGGGAATCTATATTTTAACACACAGGTGATTTTTAAGTACACTAAGATTAAAAAACTATTATCTAAGCAGGTTGAAAGAAATTGGATTTACTGTCTGCAGGTAAGAGAGCAACTTTAGATAAAAGGTAAATCTCTGAAACAAGTTGGAATGTTGAGAAGATAGACATGTTTACTATACGGTGAAGTAAAAAAGGTATAGGAAGAGGAGGGTAAAAAGACTTGCATTGTTTTATGTTGCATGGCTTTTCACTTCTGTTATTTGTTTAAGGACAGAAATAATTTTCTGTAGGTATTACATACTTTACTTCTGTTCCATGACTTAATCCTCAATAGTCCCTCTATATAGTAGACATTATCATTCCCCTTTTCTCATTTTCCCCTTTTGAAGAAAAAAAAACAAAACACAAACCAAAGCTCATAGAAATTCAGTAACATGTCAAGATGACACATCCAAGTAGTGGTAAAGCCAGGCTCTGGTCTCAGGTAAATCTGTCTCTGATCTCCAGCTTCTTTAGCAAAGGTAGAGATCATCATTTTTTTTTTCTATAAAGGGCAAAGGAGTAAAGATTATCAGTTTTGTGGGTAACTACTCAACTCTGCCACTATAGCGTAAAAGCAGTAGCAGAAAATAGGTAAATAATTGGCACTTCTGGTTCTAGCAGAACTTTATTTGTGGACACTAAAGTTTGAATTTCAAGTAATTTCCATGTGTAAAAAAAATCTTCTTTTGATATTTTTTTAACCTTTTAAAAATATAGAAACCATTCCTACCTTGTAGGCTGTGCAAAGTGGGTGGTAGGCCAGATTGAGCCCCCAAGCCATCATTTGGCTTGTCAGTTCCTGGCATAGGAAGGGCACTGCTTGTCAAACTCATGCTGTCCATAACAACTGTCCAAATGTAGGAGCTGAGATTATGCAATCAGCGTAAGCACTAAGGCTTAGAGTATGAAGACCAACCCTGAGCTAATTGTTCTCCAGAGGAAAACTATAATTCTGTGTAACTTTTGTATAATTTTACATCTTTTGATCCTGGCCCAGAAAAGGAGAGAGCAGACTACGATGAGTATTAGACTGTCTGTCATCTACTTGTCTTTCCACATCCATTTTTCATGCTGCTCTGCAGCTGAGGAGGCTGACCTGATGGATGCCTTCTTATTCTCTTGTTTTGGGTTGGGGATGGGCAGTGGGGAGCATCAGGAGGAGATGAAAGGGAGGGAGGAGAGTACAGTTGAGGTCTTTCTTCCTCAGTTCCTTTCCTGAAAGTTTTGTGCAGGTTGGATGTTCTCTCTAAGGCCTTTGCTCCCTTTTAAGTGTCCCTATTTGTGGGACACCTTCTGCCCAGACTCTGGGAACCACTTCTCCTCTCCAGTTCCAGTCTAGGGAAAATTAAGTGTGTCTTGTGCAGCTAGCCATGGGATACTGAGCTGTCCCTCATATTTTACCTTTTCTTCTTCACACCCTTGTAAATAGTGCTTTTGTTATTCTCTTCCCAGATCACACAATTTGAATGGGCAGACCCTGTCAAATACAGAGGGCTGCAACTGGGCATAACAATTTCTGTTTTGGAGGGCATCTCATCCTTTGTGTCCACTTGTACCCCTAATATATTCTTAACAATCTTCTTGAGGTTCAACTGACACACAATAAATGGCACATAATTAAACTGCACATTTAAAAGGTTTTGATATATGTAAATACCCATGAAACATCACCGGAATCAAGATAATGAGCATATTATTCATCAACCCTAAAAGTTTCCTTGTGCCCCTTTGTAATCTCTCCCCACTGCTCTCTCTGATCTCCTCTGCTCCATCCCTAAGTAGTCTACTTTCTGTAATTAGAATTCATTTAAATTTTGTATAATTATATATATATGCTATATAATAGATATATTTTATATGTTTCAGGAGAATTATTTAGTATGAAATCTCTTTTTTTTCTTTTTGAGAGAGAGAGAGAGAGAGAGAATACCTGTGCATGTAGTGGAGAGGGGCCAGAAGGATAGAGGGAGGGGGAAACAGAATCTTAAGCCGACTCCTTGCCCAGCACAGAGCCCCATGGAGGTTGATCCATGACCCTGTGATCATAACCCGAGTTGAAATCAAGAGTCAGATGCTTAACCAAGTGAGCCACCTAGGTGCCCCAGTATGAACTCTCTTTGTTCTGGCTTTTTTTTTTTTTTTCCTTAGCATTATCTATTTCTTGTAATAATTTCAGTCGTTGCATCACTGTTTTTTGCCTGTATATGTCATCATGTCCGTTTGCCTCTGTTTAGTAGACTTCAGATTCTTCAAGGAGAAGAACTGTACACTTGTCATTGCTACACTTGTCATTGTACCCCTAGAACCCAGCACAGTACCTGTCACACAGAAGACATTCAATAATTATGGAGGGAAGGAAAGAAGGGAGATATGGGGTGGCAAGTTAGCCTCTATCCCCTAAGCTGTTTGCCTCTTTGGCAAAGAAACTTCTTTGCCAAACACTAACCTTCTTCAGTCAGTGTTTAATGATACTCTTTGTAGCTGAAGGCTGTCAGTAGGACTGGCCCTCCATCAGAAGATGAAGCAGATGAGTTCTTACTCCTTTACATGGGTTCTGTGGTTCTGCACTCCCTCATTCTCCCTCTCATTCCCTGTGTGGGTTCCAGAAATATATCTCAGTTTATTGTGGTGTATGAATGGCACATCCAGCACCGGTTTCTCACGTCCATATCAGCGGTGGGTACCAGTGAGGCGACTTCTGGAGAGGAGTGAAGAGGTTAGACAGTGCCGAAGCACATATAGTCTTGCATTTGTGCATGTGAGTTTTGGTAGGGGTGTGGATTGCAAAGACACATACAGTCACTTACTCAAGAGAAATAAATACAGCTTCTTTCTCTTCATTCTGGACTACTTCCGTGGAGTCTGAAGGATTATGGGGACCTTTATTATTGAGAGCTAAATTGTACAATTCCTTTCATTTAGGTTTCTGAACTGCAAGCCACTGAGCTAGATTCTGCAGGACAGCACAGGCCTTGAGCCGAGATCAACTTTGGCTTTAGGCTAGAGTGATTACAAGAACTGTTTTGGTTAATGGGATGAAAATCCTGTGATAGAATCTTCCCTCCTTCAGATCTATGATGTTTGTAAATCTTAGCTTGCTCAAGTTTGGTGTAGCCTGGATAAGCCCTTGTCCCCTATAATCTCTACTCCCATGGGTTTTCAGCACTTACTAAAGCCTTGCCTTTATTCTGGGATAGAGGTAGACAAAGAGAACCTTTAATAGGATTAAAAATGGAAGCAATTCCAATTGCCTCTTCCCTCTCCTCTGTCCCTGCTCCATGGTCTTCTGTTTTCACCCCTCTAACAGAGTCAAGATGGAGCTGGCACTAATTATTTACACTTTAATGTCATTGAGTTTCATAGGCAAGCTCAAGCTTGCTGGGACAGTGGCCAGCTTACCCCCAGGAGACCCTGGCGCTGAAGGATATGTGTAGCTGAAATGTCAGGCTATAGATTTCAGCAGTGCTGCCTCCAGTTCTTTATAATTGCAATAGATATAATAATTTATACAAGGACTAAATAGATTTGTGAGCTGCCCTAGAAATTTAAGCATGTATAACATATTGTAGAAGTTTCCTTCTATTCTGCTTTGCTAAGAGCTGTTTGTTGGTTTGTTTTCCCAATCAGGAATGGATATTGCATTCTTTCAAATGCTTTATCTGTCTATTGAGACAATCATGTGTTTTTTCCTCTTTTGGTTGTTGGTATGGGGAATAATATTGACGGATTTTTGTATATTGAATCAACCTTGCGTTTCTGGAATAAATGTCATTTGGTCATCATGTATTCTCATATTATGTTCTATTTGATTTGCCAGTATGTTGCTGAGGATTTTTGCATCTATATTCATGGGGAATACCTATGTGTGATTTTTTCCTCTGGTATGTTTTTGTCTAGTTTTGTTATCAGAGTAATATTAGCCTTATTTAGAAGAGCTGGGGAGTATTCACTTCTTTTCAAGTTTCTGGAAGAATTTAAGTAGAAGAGTAATTTTCCTTCACTGTTTGGGAAGATCCACCAGTGAAGCTGTCTTTTAAGTTTTCTTTGTGAAGTTTTCTTTGTGGGAAGGTTTGTTAACTGGAGTTTTTTCGGTGGGAAGATTTGTGACTATGGACTCAATTTCTTTAATAGACATAGGGAGGCTATTCAGGGTATTCAAGCTTATTTTGAATGAGCTTTGTTTTTGTCTCTTTCATTTCAAGTTATTTGTCCACTTACCCAGGTTGTTGAATATTTTTTAAAAGCTTCATTTATTTTAGAGAGAGAGAGAGAGAAAGCATGAGAGGGTATGTGGGGAGGGGCAGAAGGAGAGGGAGAGAGAGAGGATTTCAAACAGACCACAGAGTCTGACGTGGGCTGGATCTCACAACACTGATACCATGACCTGAGCTGAAACCAAAAGTTGGACCTCAACTGGCTGTGCCACCCAGGCACCCCTGAAGCTGTTGAGTTTGATGACATACACTTGTCCATAATATTACTGTATTATCCTTTAAATATCTTCAGAATGTGTAGTGATCTCCCTTCTCTCATTCCTAGTGTTTGTTATCTGTGTTATCTCACTTTTGTCCTTTGTAAGTCTGGTTAAAAGTTTATCAATCTCAGTCATCTCAAAAGCCAGCTTTTAATTTTATTGATTTTCTCTATTGTTTTTGTTCCCAAGTTTATTGATTTCCTCTCGGGTATTTATTATTTCCTTCCTACTGTTTAGCTTGTTTAACTTGCGTTTCATTTCTAATTCTTTTTTAAGATTTTATTTATTTGACAGACAGAGATCACAAGTAGGTAGAGAGGCAGGCAGAGAGAAAGAGGCAGAAGCAGGCTCCCTGCTGAGCAGAGAGCCCGATGCAGGGCTCGATCCCAGGACCCTGAGATCATGACCTGAGCCGAAGGCAGAGGCTTTAACCCACTGAGCCACCCAGGCGCCCCTCATTTCTAATTTTTTTAATTGGAAGCTGAGGTCATTGATTTGGGACTTTTTCTCTTTTCTAATATAGCATTTGGTACTAAAATTTTCTTCTAAATACTGCTTTACAGGCATGCCACAAATTTTTATGTGCTTTAATCAGTTTAAAATTTCTAATTTCCCTTTTTCTTTCTTTCTGATCCATGGGTTTTTTAGGAGTATATCTAATTTTTAAATATTTGGGAATTTTTCCCAGAGATTTTTCTTTTATTGATTTCTAATATACTGCTATTATGGTCAGAAAACATATGACTTGAATTCTTTTGAGTTTGGAGGGACATTCATTATAACCTAGAATATAGTCTGTGTTGGTAAATATAATGTGTACATCTGATAAGAATATGTGTTCCATGGTTGGGTATCATGTTCTACGAATGTTAGTGGTGCCAATTTGGTTAATAATGTTCAGAGTTTCTGTATCCTTACTGATCTTTTTTTCTACTTGTTCTATCAATTATTGAGAGAAGGGTATTGACATCTCCAACTACTGTTATGTTTGTATATACTTCTCTATGCAGCTCTATCAGTTTTTGTTTCATGTAGTTTGAAGTTCTGTTATTGTACATATAAATGCCTAGGATTATTATGTCCTCTTGATGAATTGACCTATTTATCATTATGAGATGATTTCTTTATACCTGGCAGTATTCTCTGTTCTGAATTTTGCTTTTATATTGATACAGCCATTCCAATTTTCTCTTGATTAGTGGAGCATGGTATATCTTTTTTTTAAAAAGATTTTATTTATTTATTTGACAGAGATCATAAGTAGGCAGAGAGGCAGGCAGAGAGAGAGAGGAGGAAGCAGGCTCCCTGCCAAGCGGTACTCGATCCCAGGACCCTGAGATCATGACCTGAACCGAAGGCAGAGGCTTAACCCACTGAGCCACCCAGGCACCCAGCATGGTATATCTTGTATCATTCTCATACTCAACCTATTTTTGTTCTTATAGTCAAAGTGCACTTGTTATAGGCAACCTGTAGATGTGTTTTTGTTTTTTTTTTAAATCCAGTTGGAAAACCTCTGCCTATTAACCGGGGTGTTTAGGCTGCTTACATATTTTGTGTTCATTAATGTGTTCTAGTGTAAATATATCATCCTACTACTTGCTTTCTATTTGTCCCACCAGTTCTATAGTCCCTTTTCCAACATTCTCTGTCTTCTTTGGGATTAATTGAATACTTTTTTTTGTGATTAATTTTGTTTCATTTCTTGGCTTATTAGCTATGATTTTTTGTTCTATGATCTTAGTAGATGTTTTATTATACTTTACCTTTAAATGGAATACCATTTCATCAATAGTATAATAGGGCACCTGGGTGGCTCAGTAGATTAGTGTCTGCCTTTGGCTCAGGTCATGACCCAGGGTTCTGGGATTGAGTCCCACATTGGGCTCCCTGTTCCAGAGGGAGTCTGCTTCTCCCTCTGCTCCTCTTTGCACTCATTCTGTCAATCTCTCTCTTTCACAAATAAATAAAATCTTTAAAAAAAAAGAACCCTTTGTTAACATGCTTCCATTTCTTCTGTCCAACCTTTGAGCTAACACTAGCATAGATTTACTTTTATATGTGTTCTAAACCCTTTAATACACAGTTTTTATTTTTGTTTAAATAATCACTATATTTTAAAGAGCTTTCTATAATGGGGGGAAATT
Source organism: Mellivora capensis (assembly GCA_004024625.1). Taxonomy (NCBI): domain Eukaryota; kingdom Metazoa; phylum Chordata; class Mammalia; order Carnivora; family Mustelidae; genus Mellivora; species Mellivora capensis. The sequence goes on from PISX010012763.1 coordinate 38,421, forward strand.
TTCATTTTTTACCCATGAAGTTATAGTTTCTGGTACTCTTCATTTCTTGGTACAGATTCTGTTCCCTCTGGTATCATTTTGTTCTGCCCAAAGTTCTTTCTTTAGCATGTCTTGTAGTGCAGGTGTGCTTGTGATGAGTTCTTTCATCCTTTTTATATCTGGAAAAATCTTTATTTTGCCTTTGTTCTGAAAGGTATTATCTGAGTTTTTTCTTTCACTGTAATAAAGATATTGCTCCACTGTCTTCTCACTTGCATTGTCAGTTGTCTGGTGAGAGATCTGTTGTTATCCTCATCTTTGTTCCTCTTACATAGTGTGTCATTTTTTTTTTCTCTGACTCCTTTTAAGTTTTTCTTCTCACTGGTTTTGAACCACTTAATTACAATGCCTTGATGTAGTTTTATTCCTCCATATCATTCCTTGGGCTTATTGAGTTCTTCAGTCTGTGAGATGATAATTTTCATCAAATTTGGAATATCTTTAGGCATTATTTCTTAAAAAAAAATTCAGTCCCTTTCTCCCTCTCTTCTCCTTCTATGACTCCAATTACATGTATATTAGGCTGCTTAAAATTGTCCCATAGCTCTCTGATTTTTTTTTTAACCTCTTGCTTGATTCCTTTTTGCTCTATAAATTTCATGTTTGATAGTCTCTGTTGCCATATCTTTAGTATATTAATCTTTCCTTCTGCCATTATTCCATCTGGTGTTTTTTAACTTCTAGAAATTTGACTAGACTCTTTTTTTAATATCTCCCATGTCTGTACATAACTTTTTTTTTAATTAATTAATTTATTTATTTGAGAGAGAGAGAGATGACAAGTAGGCAGAGAGGGAGAAGCAGGCTCCCCGCCAAGCAGAGAGCCCGATGTGGGGCTCAATCCCAGGACCCTGAGATCGTGACCTGGGCCGAAGGCAGAGGCTTAACCCATTGAGCCACCCAGGCGCCCCTGTACATAACTTTTTGAATACATGGAATACAAGTATAACTTGTATTTTTTTGGAAGATTTTATTTATTTATTTGACAGACAGAGATCACAAGTAGGCAGAGAGGCATGCAGAAACAGAGAGAGGGGGAAGCAGGCTCCCTGCTGAGCAGAGAGCCCGATGTGGGGCTCGATCCCAGGATCCTGGGATCATGACCTGAGCCAAAGGCAGAGGCTTTAACCCACTGAACCACCCAGGTACCCCTATAACTTGTATTTTTACTGTTTCTGTTTAATAATTCTAACACGCATATCAGTTCTGGGTTGGTTTTCCTCAGTTAATTTATTTCCTTCTTATAAGTCATATCTTCTTGCTTCTCTGCATGCCTAGTAATTTTTGACTGGATGCCAGGCATCTCAACTTTACCTTCTTGGCTGTTAGATATGTTTGTATTTTTACAAATATTCTTGAGCTTTGTACTGTGACACAGTTACTTTTTTTTTTTGAGAAATTGATTGTCTCAGGTGTTGCTTTTAAGGTTTGTTAGGGACCAGAACAGTGCTCATTCTTAGGCTAATCATTTTCTATCACTGAAATAAAAACAAAACAAAACAACTGTGCATATTCTACCAGTGTTTCTCGATTTTTGAAAATTCAGAGTTCAGTACAACTTCTTGATCAAGATGCTAGAAAAAGTATCAAATAAAATAAGGCTTATGTCTTCTCTTCACCCCCCCCCACACTCCTTTGATGCTGTATCAAAAAAAAAAGTGTAGGAAATATCAAATACTTGCATAACAGTTTCATTTACGGATTAAATAGATGAGTGGATATAAAAATTCAAAGCTATTGTGAATTTTAAGTGGGAAAACTTTGGAATATCAGACATATCAGTAAATCATGAAGATGGCTGGCAAATATCAAAGGTTTCTGCAGACTGATATGGAGACTATTATGTAGTGGGCGGGATGATTAGGAGGGAGGTCAGTTCAATTATTGACCTGTGCATCTTCAATGATCTTTGAAACCCAGGGAGAGATAAATATCTTAGGAAGTGTCTGTAGAAAAACAACATCTAACCTCCACATTATAACTTATAAGAAAAATCACTTCTTTTTGCAGAGAGAAGAGGAATCCATGGCAAAATTGCTAGGGTGGATTGGTTATAAGCTTGGAACCTATTTTTGGGTCAAAACTCTGGAACATAGTCTAGGGATGAGTAATGGTTCCTTTTGACCTAATGTACTACTAAAAGTTAAATTTTATTTTTAGAGGTTGTTTATTATCATATTAGGAGAAAAATCTCTTGAACTTTGGCTGGAGAAAATTGTAGAATTGAGAAGGAATGATGCTTGTTGGAATATTTGGGGACCTTACTTCATGATGTTTCATATTTTGAGCACTGATAAGCCTTTTATCGTGGTCACTTCTGGCAGTTGGACCCTAAGGTTAGAAGCATGGAGAAAGATGAGCAGTTCTGTGACATATTCTCAACGACAACTCAAAATGCAGATGAAAATGATTCCACATAACTATAATCTATAAGTGGTATCCCAGAATTTAGTGACTGTAATAGTGATTCTCAAAACTGTGTTGCATGGAATCCTAGGAAGCTCCTCCTAGTGCTTCTTGGGGGTGGAGGTTGGGGTTAGAAATATTTTCAGTCCCTCTGAGTTTACTCCCACTAGTAGACTATACCTTTATATATTTTAAAGATGGATATTCTGTGAAAGCTTTCATTTCAAAAAAGTTTTGACCTTTCCTGGGATTAATCTGAGAATTATTCTTTCAGAGTTAGAGAACCAAAATAAGTACTTGAACTCACCCCCCCCTTTTCTTTAAGATTTTATTTATTTATTTGGCAGAAAGAGAGACAGTGAGAGTAGGAACATAAGTATGTGTTTAGGAGAAGGAAAGCAGGCTTCCTAACAAAAAGGGAGCCTGATGTGGGGCTTGATCCCAGGACCCTGGGATCATGACCTGAGCCCAAGGCAGATGCTTAATGACTGAGCCACCCAGGTACCCCTAATTCCTAATTAATGGAATTATTATGGAACTCTGTAGCTTTTATATATCATCCAATACTGGTTGATAAAAAAGAAGACAAGAAATATTTAGAATATAGATAAATATACTTTGAATTTATAGATTAAAAGAAATTATTCCATCATTCTGTAAATTCAAGATAATTCTTGAATTCTGTGTGGATTAATTTTGATTCTCACCTTAACAAGAAAGCAAAGATAGGCACGCACTTATTTCCCTGTTGGCTTTTACCAATTTAAATGTGTATGTCAAAATATTTCTGGGCCACCAGATGATCCTTTTCTAGTTACTCATATAAAAAAGCTATATTGACTATGAACAACCTAAAGATTCTTGGCCTGCTTGAAGAACCTGATTTTATGTTTGGGAATATACTGATAACAAAAAGGAGAAACAGTAAATCTAGAAAAGACGTCATATGCCTCACATTTTGTACCTATTTAAATGGGACAAATGTAAAATATTATGCTTACTCAACCACAGGCTTCATCTAATATGGGGCCATGCTTTTTTAAGTGCCAACCCATGATAAAATAAAAAGCTTTCATGAGAATGTAAATCAATTCACTACATCCCTCACTGAGAATTTCTTAATATGGAAAAAGAAAATGGCGGCTGGACTAGATACTGTGCTTATTGATTGCTATGGACTGAATGTTTATATCCCCCCAAAATTCATATGTTGAAATTCAAACTCCTAAGATTATAGTGTTAGGAGATGTCTTTGGGAAGTGATGAGATCATGAGGACAGAGCTCTCATGAATGGGATTTGTGATCTTAAGAAAGAGGCCCGAGGAAACTCCTTTACCACTTTAGCCATGTGAGGTCACAGCAGAAAGACAATTGTCTAGAAGTGGGCTCTCACCAAATTTCCCACATCTCGATCTCAGACTTCCAATCTCCAGAACTGTAAGAAATAAATTTCTGGTTTTTATAAGTTACCCGGTCTATGGTATTTTACTGTAGTAACCTGAACCGACCGAGACAGTGATATAGTTGAATTACATTCTGACACAAGTTCCTTATCTCATCACATAGGGATAACAAAACCTTTCATAGACAGGAAGTTGGTCTTCAGACAGCACTCTGAATAGCACTAATATAGGAAATACCCTATGTCCCTTGAGTTATCTTGAGGTTTATGTATTAATACTTTGAACAATGACCTTATCAGCACTATTAAAGAATGAAGAGTTTCTTCTTGATAAACAATGTGATGGTAGAAGCTTGAGAAAAAAAAAAAATACGTCAGGTCACAATGGTAGAGGTGACGTGTAATTGCATAAACAGACTTGGTATGAGTCAGAGACCACTTAGCTCACAAGGATCTGCTGGCACAGGAAAGAATATGACAATATCAAGAGATCAGAGTGCCAGACATCACACACCATATTTGTGTTAAAGTTCTAGAGATTCATAATTTAATTAGGGGACTATCTAAAGGGAGGCAGTATGGCTTGGCAGTTGTATGTGTGAGTGTGGTTGAAAACTAGCGACCATACTTCCCCATTGTGCAAATTCGGTTAATTACTATAACCTCACCATACCTCATTTTTTTTAATCTATAAAGTAGGAGAGATGATCATCATACCTACCTAATATGGTTGTTGTAAGGATTAAATAAAATATTCATGTAGAGCACTAAGCATTTAGCATACTTAATACATCTTTGCCCTTGTTATTCTTTTGTATCAAACTAAAGTACATTTTATAGTATTTGATTATACCCTAAAATGAGTCATAATGTCTTAAGTATTGTTGAGTAAACAGGAGGACAATGCATTCTATGGGGGGGGGGCATCACACCAACTTTTAAAGTTTATATCTTATAAGGATATAAATTTATTAAAGGTGATAAAATTCCACAGTTACCTTTGGTAAGCTGAAAGCTGGAGAGAAGCAAACGAATGTGTTTCAGACTCATTGAATCCCGAACATTTCCAGAAACAAACACAGATTCTTCCTCGAAATTTTCTATTTGACCATAACTGGAGTCACCTAGTAAAAATCATTCATAGGAACACTCATGAAAGAAATCGAAGAAGTCACAAAAAGATGGAAGACCATTCCATGCTCTTGGATCGGAATAATAAACATTGTTAAAATGTCTATACTACCTAGAGCAATCTATACTTTTAATGCCATTCCGATCAAAATTCCACCGGTATTTTTCAAAGAGCTGGAGCAAATAATCCTAAAATTTGTCTGGAGTCAGAAGAGACCCCGAATTGCTAAGGAAATGTTGAAAAACAAAAATAAAACTGGCGGCATCACGTTACCTGATTTCAAGCTTTACTACAAAGACACCAAGACAGCATGGTACTGGCATAAAAACAGACACACAGAGTAGAGAGCCCAGATATGGACCCTCAACTCTATGGTCAAATAATCTTCGACAAAGCAGGAAAAAATATACAGTGGAAAAAAGACAGTCTCTTCAATAAATGGTGTTGGGAAAATTGGACAGCTATATGTAGAATAATGAAACTCGACCATTCTCTTACACTGTACACAAAGATAAACTCGAAATGGATAAAGGACCTCAATGTGAGACAGGAATCCATCAGAATCCTAGAGGAGAACATAGGCAGTAACCTCTTCGATATTAGCCACAGCAACTTCTTTCAAGATATGTCACCAAAGGCAAAGGAAACAAAAGCGAAAATGAGCTTTTGGGACTTCATCAAGATCAAAAGCTTCTGCACAGCAAAGGAAACAGTCAACAAAACAAAGAGGCAACCCACGGAATGGGAGAAGATATTTGCAAATGACAGTACAGACAAAAGGTTGATATCCGTGATCTATAAAGAACTTCTCAAACTCAACACACACAAAACAGATAATCATTTCAAAAAATGGGCAGAAGACATGAACAGACACTTCTCCAATGAAGACATACAAATGGCTATCAGACACATGAAAAAATGTTCATCATCATTAGCCATCAGGGAGATTCAAATTAAAACCACATTGAGATACCACCTCACACCAGTTAGAATGGCCAAAATTAGCTAGACAGGAAACAACGTGTGTTGAAGAGGATGTGGAGGAAGGGGAACTCTCATACACTGTTGGTGGGAATGCAAGTTGGTGCAGCCACTCTGGAGAACAGTGTGGAGATTCCTCAAGAAATTAAAAATGGAGCTTCCCTATGACCCTGCAATTGCACTACTGGGTATTTACCCCAAAGAGACAGATGTAGTGAAAAGAAGGGCCATCTGTACCCCAATGTTTATAGCAGCAATGGCCACAGTCACCAAACTATGGAAAGAACCAAGATGCCCTTCCACGGACGAATGGATAAGGAAGATGTGGTCCATATACACTATGGAGTATTATGCCTCCATCAGAAAGGATGAATATCCAACTTTTGTAGCAACATGGACGGGACTGGAAGAGATTATGCTGAGTGAAGTAAGTCAAGCAGAGAGAGTCAATTATTATATGGTTTCACTTATTTGCGGAGCATAACAAATAACACGGAGGACATAGGGAGATGGAGAGGAGAAAGTGGAGGGAAATTGGAAGGGGAGATGAACCATGAGAGACTATGGACTCTGAAAAACAACCTGAGGGTTTTGAAGGGGCAGGGGGTGGAAGGTTGGGGGAGCCAGGTGGTGGGTATTATGGAGGGCACACGTTGCATGAAGCACTGGGTGTGGTGCAAAAACGATGAATTCTGTTACGCTGAAAAGAAATTAAAAAAAAAAAAGTTATCACCAAAAAAAAAATAATAATTCATAGGTCGCTCATCTATATCCACTCCTGTATGCTTTCCTAAAGGTTGCAGTTTCAAGAAAATGGTCTGTTTATTCATAATAACAAATTCCTCTGTATCAGAAGAGGGTCTTACCTTAGATGAAAACAGCACTCGCTGGTAGAGAGAAAGAGTATATAATGTCATTTAAGTTAGGAACTTGCACCATGGAAAAGGAATCCTTAAACATAAATTCTATGGTATCAGAATAGTGGTTGGTAACTGTAAAAATACTCATTCAAGGGTTAATCATGAAATGAATAATTGCTGAATCACCAAAGAGGAAAATACCGACAACATTAACTAACTTTTATTTGGTTCCGTTGGGAGGAGTCTAGTTGGATCAGTTCTTAGGGAAAGCACTTGAAAACCAGGACATCAGGGACATTTGGAATGACACAGAAACTTCACCTGGATCCATGTCCTAATGCTGGGTGAGGGGGAGGCTGCTATAGACTGGAGGGGTATGATTACATATCAACCTCTCTCCTTAGTTACTACTTTTTACTGTGACTTACCATGTGACCTCCAATTATTATCTCCATACATTCTTCCCATTAAGAATTTCATACTGCCACGTCTAGTGACTTTTTACTATAGTTTTCCTAGTGTCTTTTCAGAGATACCACTTTGGGAGAATGTGCTCAGGAATGTTTTCTCTCTAACGTTATTACACTCTGCTTACATGTCACCTCTTCAAGGACTTCCTGGCTCCCCTCCTTAAATATCACTCCCTCACCTCCTTCCTCACTCACCCTGTTCCTAGGTTCTGGTGCCTCTTAAAGTTTTATCAGTACCCTATGTTATTTCTGGTCTATTCATACAACTTAGATCAGGTCCTTAAAAGTACCAATTCTACAAAACAAAGATCTATGATTTCAAGATCCAGTGCTTTTAAATCTTCTCTGAACTCTGATTCTTCCTCAAATGTGTCTCTTCTATGAACTGTGTTTCTTCCTAAATTTATTTCTAGGGCTGTTTCTCTACTATATCCTTGTGGCAGATGTCTTGCTATAAATGGGGTCAGAGGGGGCTTCTCAGGAGACTGCTTGAGTTTCTATGTCAAGGTCCATAGTTGTTCCTGGTGTTTAATGTCTCTATCATTGCTAAAGAGCTTTTCATCCAGTTACATAATGTTTAGAGGCACACGTCTTCTAAAACCAGTTCTACAGCTATTGACAGAAAAGGGTGGGCAAGAGTTTGCCTGGGAGCTGGCTGCTTGCCTCAACTAAAATTGTCCAATTGGCACTTTCTGATGAGTCATGGAGAGTCTATGGGGAGGGTGTTCACATGTCATTGCTAAGGCTACTGAAGCACCCTGCCCTCTGAACATATTTTCAGCAGAGCTGGTTCTATAAAGAAACAGAGGAGGCAGCTCCTTTGTTTAATCTGAGGGCCCTCAAAAGGCCAGTGTGAATACAAATTTGATTCATATTTACTTGATCTGAAATTCCTGCCATTAGTTACCCTCTGGATATACATATATCCTAAATAAATAAATATATTTTTTCCCTCTAAACACCAGAGTTACAAATTAGCTAGCTGACACATTAGCAGGGGTTAGTCACCTGATCAATATTTCATCACAGTTCTCTTTAATCAGGGGAGCTCAGGTATCTGACATGTGAATGAAGAGTGGCAGTTTATTATGAGAATTAAATAAGACCTTGTATGTAGAGCACTTGTCACTTAGATGGTGCTGAAAAAAACAGTAGTTTTTATTATAGAAGAAAAAAAAACAAGAAATGATTATTAGGTATCTAAGGCAGGCTGGAAACAACCTTTTGATATTATTCCACAAATTCTATGTAATTGTTATGAAATCCAGAAACATTACTGCCACACACGTGCTCCTGCAGTTCCAGAAACTCTTAATCAGAAGCCTAGGTCATTTTCTCTTTATCTATTCTGAATCTAAAACTATTCATACTGAGATGGCAATGATTAATATCAGATTAGTCTTTGCAGTTGAGAAGAGAACAAAAATACCAGGAACCCTTCAGAAGGCAGGTGTGCAGTGGTGAAAGCTGATTTCCTCTCACTTCCGCTTGAGACAGTCTTCCTTTCCCATTTGACTTAGCCTCAGGGTCTTTACTCACTGAGGGCCCTGCCCATTGACTCAGTAAACTCCGGATTTCCGGAATGCTAACTTTCCTCAGATGCTTGCGAACTGAAGACTCACATTTACTTCTTATTTCAGGAGAGTTTTCAATTTCCTCAGTTCCATTATCGTTTCTCCCCATGCTGTTTTCTTAAGTGAAGACACAGGTAGAATGAATAAACCAAATGCTTCAACAACTTTCAGAGATATCAGTGGGTGGGGGGGTTGATTTTCCTTTTGATTTTTGAAGACTTAAGGCAACAACAGGGGTCCATAAATTCTAACCTTTCTGGAACTATAAGTTCATCCCAATTTGCTCCCCTTATGTAGACTTTGTAACCAAAAGAATTAAACACATGCCTTCCACAGACTTGGTTAGAGAAGGAAAAATAGTTCTATATAGGCCACTGAATGGAATCGGACTTCCCATGAGAGACAAGATCCAACTTCCACTGGAAATCACCAAAGCAAACTTCCTTCATCAACCTTATGATGCTGTAAGCTCTTCAGAGTTCTGGCCAGAACATAGGAGCCTTGGTTTCTTTTACTTCAAGTTCTTGTTCCTACGCAATCACTCAACCTCTGATACTTGGTTTCTTCTTTTTTTTTTTTTTTATATTTATTTATTTGACAGAGAGAGATCACAAGTAGGCAGAGAGGCAGGCAGAGAGAGAGGGAAGCAGGCTCCCCGCTGAGCAGAGAGCCCGATGCGGGGCTCAATCCCAGGACCCCGAGATCATGACCCGAGCCGAAGGCAGAGACCCAACCTACTGAGCCATCCAGGCGCCCCTTGGTTTCTTCTTTTATAGAATGAGTATAATTTCCACATTAGCTATTTTACCAATTGTTATAAAAATCAACTGAGATAACCTGGGACCTTTTATTGAAGAAACATTATGGAACAAGGTGTGTCGGATAATCTCCTGGGCATTAAGGGTATAACAATGAGTAAGACACAGTCCCTTCCCTCAGATAGGGAATCAGACATATAAACAATGGCTGCTTATCATAATAAGCACACAATAGAGATACAATAGAAACCCATTTACACATTAGATTAGGACTGATAAAAGGTTAGTTATAAAAAAAAGTGAATTTAAGTAAATATCATATGAATGATACATATATATTTTTAACTCAGTCTGCATAAGTATACATTTATTGGTCAATCTTTTAATATTTTGTGTAATTCCTTTGAGTATGACTCTACGGAATGAGTTTCTGACTTCCCTTTCTTCCGTAAACCATTATAAGACATTCTATATAACTCCTAGTAATTACAATTTTCTTAAAGTAGAATGAGATTTTAAAGACACTTGGAAAACAGACAAACTTAAAAAGACAGTTATGGAAGCCTGTTATTTTTTAATGCTTTTTTCCCCTTAAACTTTTATTATTGTCTAACCCATATCTAACTCTATAGAAGTTTTTCTTAGAGGCTTGCCCATGAGGTGATTTGGTTTTCATTTCATTCATAATTTACTGGCTTACATACTATATACATAATTAAAGTGTTAAATACAAATGGCATAAAGAAGTTTGGGAACAAGTCAACTGCTTCTCGGTGGGATATGCCTCCTAGTAGAGGCAGAAGGATGTAGCCACACTAGAGAGATTACTGGTCAAGATCTTTGATTAGTTGGCAGTGGACAACTGTCTATATCCTTCAGAGGGAGTGAAAAGGATGTTGGTGAATTCAGCATACTGCTGCAAGGTTGTTAAGTACGGGTAAGAGACCTTCACCATAAGTGCAAAGTGCTTTAAGAGCACAGTGGAACTACTGAACATTTCTGCTTGGATCTAGTTTGAGATGAATGCCACAGAGAACATGCCATTTGTAGTCAGATCTTAAAGGAGCTGAGCAAGTTACAGAAAACAAGCAGATGAGGGGTTGGAGATGGGCAGGGGGACTCTCATAGCATGGAAACAGTATGTGGAAACCAGAGAGGGATGAACCATGGAAAATATATTTCAGCCACCCTTTCCTAAAACCCACTTGGGAAATGTGGCCAAAAAATAGGGTGCCTGAGAAATGAACAGATAGGTGTGATATTAATTACTGTTTTCAATCTTTTTCTCTTCCCCTCCCTCCCTCCCTTCCTTCCTTCCTTTTTGAAGGTTCATTTATTTATTTGAGAGAGAGAGAGAGAGAGCGCAAGGGGAGGAGCAGAGGGAGAGCATCTCCAAGCAGACCCCCGCTGATCAGAGCCTGATTCAGGGCTCAATCTCAGAAGCCATGAGATCATGACCTGAGCTAAAACCAAGAGTCAGATTATAAACTGACTGAGCCTCACAGGTGCCCCACAGTTTTTCAATGACTAAACTATTCATACTGGATCACCTAACTTTTCTGAACATTCAGCTCATTTTCATATCATCTTGCTATTAAAAATTTCTGAACAGGTTCGTCTACCAAACCTCCTGGCATTAATGAGAAAGGGGAAATATTAAGAAAAACAAGAAAGGCATACTCCTTGCTTGTAGGACCCAGGGAGCCCCACTGATAGACTGAGAAGGTCAGAGTCCCATTTGTCCTCAGGCAAAGCTTGAGTGCAATCTTCTACCAGTCATCCTGCTGAGAAGGTTGCAGAAAAGGTGTCAAATAATACTCGGACTGTTGTAAGGCTGAGTTTTACCCATCAAGCATTTCTTTAGGGATCACACATTACCTAAGTAAAATCTTACTCCTTTCCAATACAAGCTCAGATGCCACCTAAACATAGACTGTTTTTTCCCGGTCCCTTAGTCCAATATCATTACGTATTTCTTTGCCCACCCATGGTTTATTTCTTGAACCTCTGTTCAAGCAGTTATTTCATTTTGTCTTGAGTCAAGGGCTATTTTGTACAAATCTGTATCTGCCAAGAAATTGTGAACTTCCTGGATACTGGATCTTTACTTGCAAGACTCTTTACCCCAACAGCTTCTTCCACAGTAACGAGTGGTTTCACAGTTAAGTACTTACTTGCTTAAACTGCAGAAATGAAGCTATGAAAAGAGGTCTTGTAGCCTGGAGGAGGAAACCAGTTACATTTGTGAAACATGCGCCTAGAAATGATTGCAAGAGTTGGAAAGAAGGAAGAATGTGGAATTCTAGTGTTCACGTACAAGGAGATTAGAGATCTGGAAAATAAAAACTTAGAGAAAGATCAGGGAAACTGGGATCATTTAGCATGGAAATGAAAGGATTTAGGGAAGTTAATAAAAGGTTTTAGTTATATACATCTAGAGATTAAGCAAAGGAAGATTCCCAGCTATTTTCTGGTCATACTGAGGGTGAAACTAAGAATACAATATAGTTTGTCCAAAGTTCTTTTACTTAAGTTTTCAACATCAGGATGTTTTCTTTGTCCACGATGTGTCCGTGTAACTTTGTATAAACAAAGGGAGAGATGACAATTTATAGGCCATTAGGATTTTTTTAAGCTGGTATGTGAGAATACAGAATGACTAGTATCTGGGCCATTGTCCATGTGTCTGAAATTCATTTAAACATTAGTTGGTATTACATTGCCCCTCAAGGATCTTCTCGAGTGCTGTTCTCTGGTCTATATGCAGGGCCCCCTCCCAAATGTAAGCTCTTTATGTACATGTAGCTAATGATCATGATTAGATTGGGCCTGGGGTGGTGGTGCTCTGACCTGATGACACTTTATGGCAATGCTGGTCTATATGAGGAAGAGAGAAATCCAACAATGTATTGTATAATTATCCAGGATATGGCAAAGCAAACTTCAGAACTTCCTCCACCTGTCAGAATGAGACTGGCCACTCTCTTAGAAATTTAAGATAACGGGGAAGAAGGAAGAATGGGGTCACCATTTATTAGCTGTTCAGTCAGCCTGTACTGGTACCCAGTGGAATAGATGTTACTGGAAAAATCACTTAGACCAGAATGTGAAAGTTACTTTTCACAGGAACATTAATTCTGTCTTAAGGAGCAATAATTGCTCACAAATATAGTTTTGCTATTAAAATGGTAGTGAATCCACATCACTCGGCATCAGGGAAATACAAATCAAAACCACAATGAGATATCACTTCACACCAGTCAGAATGGCTAAAATTAACAAGTCAGGAAATGACAGATGCTGGCGAAGATGCAGAGAAAGGGGAACCCTCCTACACTGTTGGTGGGAATGCAAGCTGATGCAACTGCTCTGGAAAACAGCATGGAGATTCCTCAAAAAGTTGAAAATAGAACTACCCTATGACCCAGCAATTGCACTACTGGGTATTTACCCTAAAGATACAAACGTAGTGATCAGAAGGGGCACGTGTACCCGAATGTTTATAGCAGCAATGTCTACAACAGCCAAACTATGGAAAGAACCTAGATGTCCATCAACAGATGAATGGATAAAGAAGAGGTGGTATATATACACAATGGAATACTATGCAGCCATCAAAAGAAATGAAATCTTGCCATTCGCAACGACGTGGATGGAACTAGAGGGTATCATGCTTAGTGAAATAAGTCAGTCGGAGAAAGACAACTATCATATGATCTCCCTGATATGAGGAAGTGGAGATGCAACATGGGGTGCTGGGGGGGTAGGAAAAGAAGAAAAGAAACAGGATGGGATCGGGAGGGAGACAAACCATAAGTGACTCTTAATCTCACAAAACAAACTGAGGGTTGCTGTGGGGAGGGGGACCGGAAGAGGGGGGTGGGGTAATGGACATTGGGGAGGGTATGTGCTATGGTTAGTGCTGTGAAGTGTGTGAACCTGGCAATTCACAGACCTGTACCCCTGGGGATAAAAATACATTATATGTTTATAAAAAAAAATTTTTTTTAAATGGGAGCGAAGGACCCAGACTTATTTGTGTGGTTATTGTCTGCAGGTATGTGAATTACATATTTACTTGTTGTCAGAAGACAAAGCCTCATTGATGCAAAAGAAATAGAGGACCCCAGAGTTCGCTGAGTGCAGAGAGAAATCATTTGCATGAATACTTTTCCTTACCCTAGGGCAGATTTGCACCTCATACTAAGGAGCCCTAGTGGGAGGATGAGGAGAGAGAGGATTATTTCCTTCACTTCCGCAGTAGCTTGACCTCACTTTTCCCTTGAATAAGTGACTCTGTGGTGGTGCCAGCATTCATGGCTTTCCACAACCTGATTTGTACAGAGAACCACAGCGATTTTCAGTAGAATCAGACCCCAGCTGAGTAGCATTCTGCCCTTTTACTTTTTTTCCCAGAACTGAAGAAATACAAAATGGCCTGGCACTAGGCACTAAGAACAAATGCACTTCTGCACTTCTCTTATTCCTCCCAGAAGCATATTAAGGATAACAAAAGAGACAACACATTATTTCTCCCCTCATTTAAGATTCATTGAAGCACACCATTTACTATCTCAACGATTTATAGATTATTTTGGTTTCTCAGATGGCAATTAAGGTCAACATTCTGGTAATTATTCCCTTTTAATGGAAGTAGCTCTATCTTTTTAGATCTCAACAATAATCAGAAAACAAATCAAAACAAAACAAAAACCCTCCCAAACACCCTAGGACTAATTAAATTAAAGCAAAGGAAAATTAGCTGTGAGTCCTTTTTGATTCAATTTGGGTTTTCAAATTGATGAACGGTATTCATGAATGTTTTAAGGCTCAATTTAATGCATATTTTATCAACTTTGAATGCATCACAAATTTCTCTTTTAGCCATTTAAAAATAGTAAAACTGAAAGTGTCTTGCCAATATTTAAAGGGATATTAGTTCTCTCCTCACATATTCTGTCTAGTCTTGTGAGAGTGGCCCATTGTGCCCAAGGACAACGGTTTCTTTGCAGTGCTGAATCTTAGACACTAAAGGCAGCCTCTCTTCAATGGGGTTACTACAGGGGAAAAAAGGAAAATTTCAGTGCATCATAGAAGGGACAATCTAATCCTCTTTGCTAGTACATCTGCTCTGGCAGTTTTGCTCTGCAAATCAAAAGACATGCCATTAATTAAAGTTCCTTTTCCTTTCATTTTTATTCAGCTTGTGAAATGTGACCAGTATTCACTAAAAAAAAAAAAAAAAAAAAAAAAAAAAGTTTCAGGCCACTTTAGTCACAAATATCCACCCGAAGGGTGAGCACTTTGATTTGTTGTCTGATTTCCGCTTACTGTTCTTCTTCTTCTTTTTTTTTTTTTTTTTTTTTTTTTAAGAAGGAGCCCTTCTCCTTTGGCAGAGTGCAACACATTCAGAGAGCTTTACAAAACAAAGCTTTCAGCTCTGAGTCAGCAACAAACTCATCTTTGTTCCTGTGGCTCTATTAAGGAAAGAAGGCCAATTTTATGCAGGTTTCTATGGCTGGCTTCACAAAGGCATCTCTCTGTGTGCAAGCTCTCTGGCAGGAACAGCCGACTCTGAGATCATCGTTCTCAGTAATGACCAGCTGCAATGATCGGAGAAAGAAAATCATAAACGGGTTATATAGTGATTTTATTAAGGAGGCTAAAATATAGATTCATTCACTGGTAGGCGCTTAATAAAGGCAGCTTACTGGATGGGTTCACATGGACAGCCCAAGGCTTCCTCTTTTTCCTTCATCACCAAGCACACTTTGATAGGATATTCACATCATTTGTCTGGAAGAGGAAATGAAGCTTATTTGCATTTCCCTGGGTTTCCCAGGAAATTCCCAGGAATTCTTGTCCTTCATTCCATGGTATTTTCCTGTGTTTGGGATTACATTAAATTATAATCTCACACTGTGTCTCCAGGTACTGAACATTTGTTTAACGATGGAGGTAGGACCCTGGTAAGATTTCCTTTTTGCCCACAGAGAGTTGGATTAAGACTTCTAAGACAACATGGCAAGCATTTAGAATGAACAAAATAGTCTCATATCCTGATGTAGGATTTTTGATGTTTTTAAAAAACATCAACATAACACTATTTGTCATGAAGTTTAACAAGGTTGATTTTGGAGATGCAGAACTACATAAAGCAATCTGCTAGTGCTACTCCCTTAAGACTGTTCTCTGATAGGTATATACATATTTTGACTTAAAATGACTTAAAAGAACATTTTGACTTAAAATGGACTTTTTGGGAAAAAAATTGACTTAAAAGAAAATTTCCAGATTAAATAAATTTCGGTTGGAAATTCTGGTCTTAACAAAATGAAACTTCTAACTGCAGGACTTCTAAGAATTACACTAATGTTCATTGTCATTTTTTAAAGAAAGATTCCTTCTCTCCCTACCCCCATGGAACTCTGCTTGGACTGATAACCCAAAGATCTCACTTCTGGGGAAGTGTTCCCCAAAGCCGGTGGGGAAGTGTTCCCCAAAGCCAGTGGGATGATTGACAACCAAATGCTTCAAAAACTTAGGTTATCCTCCATGAAGTTTGCAAGAGAAACCTCATACATTAGTGTTAAGATGGATATATCAAATATTTATAGTCAGATGTTACCTGAAACTGGCTGTTCAGAAATCAGTTATGGTGTGAAATAAGAGGACACTGTACCTTTTTTGCCCCCCAAATGCTGACTTTCTTTTTACAGGTAGAGCCTTAGGAGATCTCTACTTGTTTTCAGATATACTGGTTTTATGACTCTCATTTCTGAGGCTTTATGGCATAGAAAAAGAGCCACGATGAAGTACAAATAGAAAGCTGGGGCTGCTTAATTACCTGGAGACCTACCAGGTGCCATGTTGGTCCTTCTCAGTTCATGGCCACCAATTAGAGATGCCAGACACATAATTTTTCCATATTTAAGTATGATTTAAGTATCTTTGTTGCTGTTATAAGAGAACTGCTAGCAAAGACTTTTTTTCATTCATCCTTTTAGTTATTTTAAATAAGAAATATTTATCTGGTGCCTGCTTCATACCAGGTACATTGTAAATAAGGTAGACACGGTCCCTGCTCTTGTGGAGCTTACTGGCTAGAGGGGAGAAAGGAAAAATGCCATGTTTTATAATTTGTAATCATGCCATGGCTTGTTCATTTTCCCAAAGTGATTCCTGTGCATTTCAAACTGAATGGATGAACAGAAATTACTGATATTTTGAAAAATTAATGCACTGGAACCCGAGGCTTGCCTGACCCAGGATAGGTCATTTTCGTAGGCATTAGGCCTATACTTTATTGTTGCACACATCTTGGATTTACTATGACTGTACTGTGGGGTGGAAATTGATGATGGATAAGGATGGGTCTTTTTTGAATAATCTCCTAGAACTCCTGAGCAACTGTTTCTGTTTTTTAATCACTGATGAGTCATGGTTCAGGGGAGATAACAATCAATGTGCCAGTTGATGTAAAAAAAATGAGGGTGATTTCTACCTTGGAATCCCTGATACAGGCCTAAACTTATCTCAGGTTGGAACATGAAGCCTCAAGGCCAATGCCTCAGTACTCGACATACTACAACACATAAAGGATGTTTCTGCACTCTTGAAGCAAGTTGGGGCTTGGTTTAAGGGTGTTTTTCTTATGAAAGAGGGAAAGATAATGGCTGAACTCTGGAGTAAGACAGCGATAGGGAAGCTGTGATAAAATGTTTAGTGTGCTTGCAAACGTTTAATCTACAGGAGTTAATTGTAGCTTCCTCATAGGGAATCTATACAACCTAATTAGGGAATGCAAATTTAAAAAGTCAAGGAAAATACTTGGTATTAATTCAGAATGCAATTTAGAAAAAAAAATATATATTTAATTGAGGCTTCTAGCTCCTAACTATGTGTGTTTTAATGTGTGTTTCTTCACCCTTTTCTATTGTTTTAATAAATAAAGCATCATTTGTGTTTTTCCTTTTGTTGTTTTCAGTGTTTGTCTCTCTGTTCTGTTTCTGTACATTTATCTCTTTTTTTTTGGATCCAGATTAATCTAGTCAATTCAATTTCATTTATTTATTTAAGAAATATTTATGAAGTACCGACTAATGACTAAGCAATTAAGGATAAATGTTAAAAAAGAAAAGGGCGTGTGTGTGTGTGTGTGTGTGTGTGTGTGTGTGTATCTATCTTGAAAAACAAGGGACGCCTGGGTGGCTCAGTTGATTAAGCAGCTGCCTTCGGCTCAGGTCATGATCCCAGCGTCCTGGGATCGAGTCCCACATCCGGCTCCTTGCTGGGCGGGGAGCCTGCTTCTCCCTCTGTCTCTGACTGCCTGTGCTCTCTCTCTCTCTCTCTCTCTGACAAATAAATTAAAAAAATTAAAAAAAAAAAACCCAGAGTTAGCTTTATGTCATCTGTAATAGATTATCAGAGGGGACTGGAAAGAGTCATGGATATTTTCGTATATCCAGTATTTAGTTCAGCTGCCACATATCCTTTAGGTTTTAAAGTCCTGTACCAAATATCTAAACCATCTCAATTATTTATATGCATATTCTGAGTATTATGAGTATTGGAAATATCATAAATATTATAAGTTGTATCATAAATATTAAATAACATTGACTTCATATTTTAAATATATTATTATATTTCAAAGTTTGAGCTCATAGAAAATGTACCCTTTAAAATTTTTATTTATTTATTTTTAAAGATTTTATTTATGTATTTGTCAAAGAGAGAGCTCACAAGCAGGGGAGGGACAGAGGGACAAGGAGAGAAGGAGAAGCAGGTTCCCTGCTGATAGTCCCCTGTGGGACTATCCCAGAACCTGGGATCATGACTTGAGCCCAAGGCAGATGCTTAATCTACTGAGCCGCTCAGGCATCCCAAAGTGTACACTTAAAAAAAAAAAAGATTTATTTATTTTCGGGGAGATGGGGAGGGGCAAAAGAAGAGGGAGAGTCTCAAGCAGATTCTGTGCTCAGCATGGAGCCTGACACAGTGCTTGATCTCATGACCTTGAAATCAGGACCTGAGTCAAAACCAAGAGTCAGCTGCTTAACTGACTGCTCCATTCAGGTGCCCCGTAAAGTATATCTTACATTAAATTTATCATATAGGAATTACAAACATGAAAGTTAAAGACGACAGCCTCTTACTTTTCCTGTTTTTATTTTATATAAATGCACATATTATGATATATATTTTATGTGGTATATCAGGTAGCAACTCTCTCTCCTCTTTAGCTTTTATGGTTTCATTCCACCCACATACTATATATTAAGTGATAAAAAGTACTTAAAGCACTAGTGGCTTCTTCTCCCTCACTCACCAACCTCTCTGTACATGTCTGAGAAACTGCACTGTCAGTTGTTTGAGGATTTTAAATGGATCAAAAATAAACATCACTCGGGGCACCTGGGTGGCTCAGTGGGTCCTCTCTTCAAAGATGGCCTCCTTAGGGAGGAGAGATTTAAGTAATGGCCTCCTCTTTGAGGAGAGATGTAAATAATGGCTGAGACCAGTGCTTTTGGTTTTCTGGGGAAGAGCATTCCAGACACAAGCACCTTTAAGAGCAAAGGCTCTGAGGCAGAAGCAGACCAGGTGTGACTGAGTAACCAAAAGGCAACCCACAGGAGCAGGGTGAAGGAGGAAGAAAGTAGTAGGAGATGCACTAACTACGAGGCAATTCACACTTCACATATGTGAGACCAGGGGCAAAAGCAAAAGGAGGCCCATATATGACGTGTCTGAATATTTAAAGGTTATAAATCAAGCTAACATACTCTTAAATAAAACATGTTCTAGCTTCCTTTTTTAACCTTTATAATACCCAGGAGTCCAGGTTTAAATGTAGAATTCTTAGATTCATTATTCCAGGTTGATGAATAAGGAATTGGCCCCTGTCCTTGGTCTGCCCCCTTCTCTTTCCATTTTCAGCTCTATTCTATATCCTGAGATATTATGCACACATGAACATCCCAGAGCATTGCTTCCAAGATCCACTCTCACCCCTGCAAACAGCTGCCTCTCAGCCACCTCTTAGGTCTATGTCTTGGATCATATGCAAGAATAGATGGCAGACTTAGAAGGAAGCTTGCAGTTACCTGAGCAGGGAACTCTGGGCTTCTAGGAAACCAGGGTGTGTTCTGGGTTGTAGCCTCCAGTTATGCACATTCCATTAACTTGTAGACTCCTCACCTGGTGTTGGGCGGGTGGGGGAAGCAGGTAGTACAGGGGGGAAGAAGCCAGAATGGCCCTCTAAGGCACATACAGTAGGCTGGGTTCTAAGGATGGTACCAGTAGGCTTTGTTGGTCTCAGTAAGGATTTGACTTTTTATGTTAATAGAGGTGGGGAAAACACTGAAGTGTTTTACTTTGCATCTTCAAAGTCTCACTCTGGCTACAACGTAGAAAGTAGCCTGAAGTAGGGCGAGAGTGGAAGGAAGGAGCCCAGTGAGAATGCTATTGTAGAGTTTTAGACAGGAGATGGTGATCTCTATGGGTTCCTATGAACGGTCATTAGTTACTGATAAACAAAATGCCCTCCCACTCTTCAAAGCTCTTGGAGACTATAAAAAACAGATTGTTCTATGGGAGGAGAATAAAAGTGAGAAATGAAAACTTCGGCAACTATACAGTTTACCATTACATTAGTATGTCCATTATTCAGCTGTCCTCACTAACATAATTTTACTATTTCACTATTTTTATCAACATGACTTTATTATTTCAGGAAACCCTTGCCCAAGAAATATAAATTGCAAATAGCTTTGTTATCTGCTCCAAGATCTACCAGAAAACCAAATTAAATAAATATCAGATTGCTCAACTTTTCCATTGATAGCATCAAATGATTCTTACTCTTTGAGACTCTTTGAAACCCTCCTCTAGAAAACTTCACCTTGCCATTTTCACCAGTTCTAATCTATTATATCATGATCCTTACACAATATCAATGAAATTCTCTGTGTTGAAAGACTGTCTTAAACCAGTCTCAAAATCTCATGCATCTCCCAACTTTGTACTCCACTCTCTCTCCACCTCCCCCCCACCATCAGAAAGGCTACAAAAACACTGTCAAAGTAGTGTTCTCCTTTATCTCATGAAGAAGAAATTCAGCTTTGTCTCATCAAGAGATTATTTTGGTGATGTCAAAAGCAAGCTGCTCTTTGTCAATCTTGGAGGCCCATTGAGGTCTGATCAAGACATGTTTATAGCAGCAATGGCCACGGTCGCCAAACTGTGGAAAGAACCAAGATGCCCTTCAACAGACGAATGGATTAGAAGATGTGGTCCATATACACTATGGAGTATTATGCCTCCATCAGAAAGGATGAATACCCGACTTTTGTAGCAACATGGACGGGACTGGAAGAGATTATGCTGAGTGAAATAAGTCAAGCAGAGAGAGTCAACTATCATATGGTTTCACTTATTTGCGGAGCATAACAAATAACACGGAGGACATGGGGAGATGGAGA
>PISX010012764.1:0-59431 GCA_004024625.1 Mellivora capensis
TTTTTTTTTTTTTTTTTAATCTTGCTTTCTTCTGAAATACAGGAGGAAAATGGTGGTTTTGTGGTGGAAGTATTTTCTTTTTGTACCTTTAACAAAACTAAATGTTTATTTTTTCTTCCACTTATATGTAGGCTGTGGTTCATCTGTGTCTTTGCTTACTCTGCAGATGTGCTTCATCTCTGCCCTTTAACTTGTCTTATTTTGGGTTCCAGGCTGATAGTGTTTCTCCATGCTGGCCATGTACAACCATGTGCTGGTGGATCAAAGAGCAAAAGGGCTGGCAAGAGTTTGGGGTACTTCTAAGAGCTTCTGTTTATCTGTAGAGTACATCATATTTGCTGTGTGGCCAAAGCAACTACATGGATAAAGCTATGTCACTGTACTGTTGATGTAAACTCCTCCCATAAGAGGTATTGGAAATTAACACAACAACTAGTAAGCTTGTAATATTGTCTTCCAGAGAAGTAAATGATTGAGGAAAATAATGGGATCTATCAAAGACCTCTCCTGATCACAATATTTTCTTCTCTTTTTTTCTGAGAGAGAAAATATTCTATTTATCCACCCCCCCAAAAATACCCTAAAATTTCATCTCATTATACTTTCAGCCTTGAAGTCTAGGGTCTCATTGTAGTCTTTACATCAGATCCAGATATAGCTCCTTTTGGTCCAGAGACCTATGAATTAAAAAAAATAAATTTTCCCTCTCCAATACACTAATGTACACCACACTTTGTCATAGAAGGAAAATATCCACGCGTCTTTGCCCTATGAAAATTCTTAAATTCCACTGAGCAAATATTACTAAATCGCTTACACTGAAGGTTGATAATATGCCTTGACTGGACTCATGTCCTATTTTGGTAAGAGACTCCATAGTTCATTATTCTCCATGAGTCCTTATTCTGCCTTCTGAGAGTTTATTTATTTTCCATTATCTTCCCTCTCCAAATCAGAAGAAAGCAATGAAAAATATGACTTCCTTAGAAATTGAGCGGTTTTATAGTTTTTGGTTTATTGGCAGATGAATGGATAAAATACACATACACACACACACACACACACACACACACACACACTGGAATATTACTCAGCCATCAAAAAGAATGAAATCTTGCCATTTGTGACAACATGGATAGAACTAGGAGGTAATATGCTAAATGAAATAAGTCAGCCAGAGAAAGACAGATACCATATGATTTCACTCATAGGTGGAACTAAAGAAACAAAACAGATGAACATGGGGAAGGGAAGAAAAAATAAAATAAGATGAAAATAGAGAGGTAAACCATAAGAGATTCTGAACTCTAGGAAACAAACTGAGAGTTTCTGGAGGAAAAGTGGGTGGGGGAATGGATAATTGGCTGATAGGCATTAAGGAGGGCACTTGGTAGGCACTGAGTGTTATATGTAACTGATGAATCACTAAATTCTACCCCTGAAACTAATAATACAGTATATATTAACTAAATTGAATTTAAATAGCTTTTTAAAAATTGAGTTTTCTCAGTATACTTTATGCCTATAGATATTTTGAAATGTAATTTCATATCAGAAACAGTCACAATCTTTTTAAATACAGGCTTAATTTCAGTCAAACACTTATGCTACTATCCACATCCACAGTACTTTTCAAATACTGCATCTCCCTACCCCAAAATGTTCTTTGGGAGAACACTTTTAAGCTCCTCTTCTTGAGTCATTGTATCTAACTAAAAAGATGTAAAAAGGGGTCCATACTAATCATAGAGATATCTTAAAGGGAATCATGGTTGTATCCTTGCTTTGATTTATGCCTTGAAATGGGGTTTGATTATTTGAACACCTTCTTCTTTTACCTATTGGACATGAGTAGGAGTTGTAAATCTTAGCCTGGTAAGATAAAGAATTTCTGGATTCTCTCTTTTTCCTTATATCCCTGCTTACAAATGGGTCAATTCTTTTGTAAGCACATGTAGTAGTACTTGCCTTGTTTTACTTGCCTAATGCAGCTAATAAATACAAATTGTAGTACAATTTTGTATCATTTTAATATACTAAAATCCACAAATTTATTAGGTATACTATTCACCTTTCAAGTTCTCAATACCTTTAGTATCGAGAACTTCAATATATATATTGAATATACCTTCAGTGCCAAATGTTTACCACTGCTGATATCTACTGAGATTTTTTCCACTCTCCAGTAAAAGTTCCATCACTGGCCTGCTACGTATTTCTAATGATCTAGTTTGGGGTATTTAGTTAGGGCAGTACCTATTTCTAGTACCACTTTATTTGTATACCACTCAGCTTGTTGTTTTACAAAGAACACCAAAACCACAGTGGCTTACAATTATAAACTTCCTTATTTATATCACATGTAGATTGACTCTGGCTGCTATGGCTTTGCTTGTCTTGGTTCTGTTTGAATTTTCCTCCCAAGAAACAGGCCGTAGAAACAGCTTTTGTCTAGAAGAACAGGACCTCCTTTAGAATTGAGCAGTTTTTTCAACCCATTATATGTCCTATTTTAAAAACCAATTATTGTTTCACATTACAAATAGTCCCTATATATCCATTCTCATGGCAGAGGAAAAAAGTCAAGAAGTATTATGGTATTTTAAACAGAAATGAATGTCTTAGTATGTGAGTTATAGTGTCAGATTTTTTTTTTTAAGAATGTTGTGCAATAACAAAAGTCCTTATGGTATTACTCTGAGTACTCTACTATAGAGGGGCTCTGGAATAGTGACTGTGAGCTTTGCTTTGCTGTTATTCATCAACTCTTAGATGTGTTAGAGCTAGCAGACTCTCAGAAGATAAGTAGGTAATCTTATTATTATACAAATGGCAACACTGAAGGGTAAAGAAGGCCCTTCAAAGAATAATACAAGTGGATGTCTAAACAAGGAACAGACTAGCTCCTCTCACTCTTAGTGCAGAGTTTTGCCCCCTACCTTATGCCTCTTTCTTCTGAGGAACCAGGAATTCATTTAATTTGTTTTGTTTTGATTTTGTAATTATTTTGTAATTTTGTAATTATTGCTTTTTGTTGTTACTAATGTATATAATGAAGGACTATATCTTCCTCACCTTTTTTTTTTCAGTCTCATATTCATATATACTATCAGCTTAGGCTAAATTACATAGTATGTCTATATCAGTTATTTTAGGAGGAATTACATTATAGTAACAAATGACTCTGAAATTTTAGGCTTAAAGCAAAAAGACTTATTGCTCCCTCATAGTCATGTGCATTTCAGGATGTGGTATAATTATTCCATGACAGTAAGGAAGTTGGTAGAGCCATGCAATAGCCCTAATTTTGTTGTTGTTGTTGTTGTTGTTGTTGTTGCAAAGTTATCCAAATAACTTTGCCTAAGTATCATTGGCTAGGGCTGTTGTTGATGGGATTGATAAAATAGTCTTTCTGTAAATGAAGTTTCAGAGTAGAAGGAAGGGCAGGGAATATTTTGACTGTGGTACAATTTGCATGCATGTACAATATCTCAGAGAAAACTAATTTATCCTTCTTCATTGCTTGATTTAGATTTTAAAGGATAGATTTTCAAGGATGTTTGATTGGAAATGGGCTGCAAATATGTGGAAAATGGAGCTTGTTGGCTTTATCACAAGATGTATACCAGGATTCTGCTTCCAACATAGAGGAGCAAGCTCCTAATAAACCAATCTTCCCACAAATAAGAGCTATTGATTCTCAAAAGCAACTACTGAAGGCCCTGGAGATGGAAGCTAAGCAAACATCCTTGGAAGGGGAATTGAAACTTGGAGTATGTAACCAGCAAGAAGGATGTACATTCTCTTTTTAGCTGTTCTGCACAAAAAGAAATCACAGCAGCAGTACTGGCCACAGGATAGGTATAAATCTGATAAAACAAAACAAAAAAAAACAAAACAAAAACCTCACCCTTTTTTAATCAGAGGAATCAGGTAGAGAATGAAGGGCCTCCTGAAAGGAAAAATCCAGAGAAGAAGAATACAGAAAACCTGAATCACTAACACTAGAAGTATGCATGCATGGGCAAGCTGAAAGCAAGTAGGAGCTAAAAGAACTGAAGTACAGACTGAGATACTACAGCTGTGTAGTCTTTAATTTGAAACTAAGTTAATTTTCTTCTAAACAAAAGCACCAACACTTTTTAAAGCACTATAAAAAAAATGAAGACTTTACACAAGATAATATTCATAATGCTCCAAATCCCACCCAAAATCATTTCATATACAAAGAACCAGAAACAATGACCCATCTTGAAAGAAGAAAATCAACAGATGCCAACCCTAAGAGGACCAAATTTTGGAATTATCAAACAAAAACTTTAAATGCCATTATTATAACTAAGCTCAGTGAGATTAAAAAGAAAATGTACACTTGTGAGATATAAAAGATAGGAATTCTCAGCATAGACACAGAAAACATAACAGAAAAAAAAAAGAAAATACCAGAATTGAAAACTACCAGATCTGAGATACAGATTTCTTGAATTCCTTGGATTAAGTGGCCAGGAGGACAAAAGAATCTATGTGAACCTGAATACAGATTGACAGAAATTATACAGTTTGAAGAAGAGAGAATAAAAGTTGTGGAAAAAATACAGCCTGGCCCTCAGAGAGCTATGGGTAATTTCAAAAGGAGTCACAGGAAAAAAAAAAAAAAAGGAGCAAGTTTGAGGCATAAAGTTTTTTTAAAAAATAGTGACCTTGAATTTCCCCAAAATGTAAAAGACATATCTTTACAGATTCCAGAAGATCAGCAAACTCCCCAAGAAGACAAATTTGAAAATAATCATACTTAGGCACATCATCATAGTCAAATATATGGAGAAGATTTCAAAAATACCCACAAAATAAGAACTTTACATATAGGGGAATGATGATCCAAATTATTGTGGATATGAGATTGCAACCATAAAGCAGAGACAATGAGGAAAAACATATTTAAAATGTAGAAAGAAAGAAAAAAACTAGTGGTTAACCCATTATTTATATTGAGTAAAACTAGAATGGAGTTCTGTTTTGTTTTGTTTTGTTTTTAAAGAACATTTTTGGATATAGCAAAAACTACAGAAAATGCAAAGAAAATTCTTCAGGCTCAAGGAGAATTGATATCAGAAGGAAACTTTGATCTTTGGGAATGAATAAAATTTAAATGAATAAAGATTAAAAAATAGTAAATGTATAAATATACAAATAACAGTTCTCTCAATTTCCTTAATACACAAGGTTAGTGTAGACTATTAAATTAATTTTACATACTTGTAGTAAACACATGGAAAATGAAATTTTAAAAATTCATTTGCATTCACCCCAAACCATACATTTCTTAAGTTAAAACTTAACAAAATATGTGCATGACCTTTACACTGTAAACTTTACAGTGTAAACTACAGAGAATGAGAGAAATTAACAAAAATTTAAATAAATGGAGAGAATTACACATTTATAAATTGGAAGATATTATTATGTAAAATCTCTCCAAAGTGATCTATAAGTTCAATAAAATTTCAATAAAAAGTCCAGAAAATTGTTTTATAGAAATTTACAAGTGGATTTTAAAATGTATATAGAAATGCAAATGACCAAGAATGGCGAAAACAGTGTTAGTCAAAAGAAAACCTGGAAGACCTACACTGTAAGATCTTAGAAATTACAATAACACTAAGAATCAAAACAACACAGTATTGGCCTAAGGATAGATATACAGATCAATAGAACAGATTAGAGTATACAGGAATAGACCCAATGACAAACCAATATAATGGTGGGAAAATCTATTTTCCAGAAATGGCACTGAAGAAATTGATATTAGTTTGAAAAAAAATAAAAATAATTTCAACCTTACCTTACACAAACAATCCAAATGGATTATAGACCTAAATATAACTATATATAGTTATATAACTATATAACTAAATATAACTGCTAAAAACTAAAAAACACCTATAATAAAACAAACCATAGTCTTGAAGATTTAAAGGTAGGCAAGCATAACATAAGTAGAACATGTATGGCATAATTATAGAGGATATATATATATATATATATAGTAGGAGAATATATATATAACATATATATAATATATATAAAGAATATTATATATATATATGAAATATATACCTGAAAGAACTGTCATCTAGACAATATAAACCACTCTTACAATTCAATAGAAGACAATCCATTCATAGAATGTTCAAAAGATCTGAATGGGCAATTTACAAAAGAAGATATATTACAAGACAATACATAGAAAGATACTCAACATCATTAGAAAAAATCAGAAAAATGCAAATTAAACACAACAAGGGGCACCTGGGTGACTCAGTGGGTTAAGCCTCTGCCCTCAGCTCAGGTCATGATACCAGGGTTCTGGGATTGAGCCCCGAATCACATTGGGCTCTCTGATCAGCAGGGAACCTGCTTCCCCCTCTCTCTCTGCCCGCTGCTCTGCCTACTTGTGATATCTCTCTGTCATATAAATGAATAAAATCTTAAACACACACACACACACACACACACACACACACAATGAGCTAGCACTTACCAGCAGTTAAAAGGTGGATGAGGGACAGTAAAGTATTGTCCAGACTGAGAAGGAACTTTGAGACCGAAAAATGTAGCAAGCCACTCTATGACATTTACAGAATTTTGTTCAGGTAACTTACTGACAACAGGATCAAGCTGGTAACCACCCAGGTGCTATGCAGCCATTCCCTGCCCCCATTTGGACCTTAATCCACAGCTTTTATTGAGTGAGAAGCATTATGGTGGGGTCACAATGCATCAAAGGATCAGAAGATCTCTTACTAGTTACCTAAAGTGGCACCATCTGTGTGACAATCATCTCTAGTAGTTATCAAAGTGGTGCCTTCTGTGAGCCACTTTAGAGATCAGAACAAGCCTCCTTCCATTCTGAGTCAGGGCAAACATTAACCTTCATATGGTCTGGAACATACAGCCCAGGGGAGGTCATTGTGTGGGCATAAACACAATGGAAGGAGAAAGATGGAGTCAGTGTTATCAGGACTCCTACACCACCCATAAAAATAGCTAAAATTAAAAAGAATGACAATACCAACTGTTGGCCAGGATGTGTAACAACTGACAGTCTCATAAATTTCTGATAGAAATGTAAAATGATGCAACTGACAAAAACAGTTTATCAGCTTCTTATAAAGTTAATAATATACTGGCCATATGACTCAATCATTTCACTCCCAGATATTTGCATAAGACAATAAAATCAGATGTCCAAGCACACAGGTATTCATAATGTCTTCATTTGCAATACCCTAAAATTGAAATAACCCAAATATTCACCATTAGATGAATCAATAAAGCAAAAATTAAGTGTTATTCACTCAATGGTGTAATACTTAATGATAGGAAGGAACAAACTACTGATAAATACAACAATGTGAACGAATTTCAAAATAATTTTGCTTAAACATGTCAGACACAAAAGATGACAGTATGATATGATTCTCTATATAAAAATTCAAACTAATCCATGGGGACAAAAATCAGGCAAGTAGCTGCTTGTAGCTGATGGTTAGGGGAAGTACTTACAGCAAAGGTACAGGAAGGATCTTTTGGGGATAATGAAAATGTTATGTATCTTGATGAAAATGGTAGTTTTATGAGTGCATATAGGTGTCAATACCCATTGATATGCATTTTAAATGAATATAGTTTCTTGTATGGACTTTTTTCTTAAGAACGCCGATATGGAAAAAATATTTATACCACTAATTTTTGCTTTGTTTTGCTACCATAAAGCCCAAGATTAATAATTTCTGTTCCTGGTAATGGCTGCCTAGATTTTTAAATATCAACAGTTCTTACATATAGTTAGAAAACATGAAAATAATATTTAAAATGGTCTACTTGAAGGTATCACTAATATCTTTTGAGTTATTAGGTTTGCAGGGCCAACATATCATAAAGGAGAAAAGCCCAGAAAGGGTGGACACAGCATTCAGCACACTGAGTTTTTTTTCTTATGGAATGTATTGATTTGCAAGCTCTTCCTGGAGGTTGAGCCTGTCCAGTGGTACTACCCCCTTTCTGGGGAGGGCAGGGGAAGGAACCACCAGGTAGATCTCTGGGAACCACTCTTGTTTTGCTTATTTTGCAGGACAATTTCCATGGCGAGAGATGGCAAAAATGACAGTATTGAGAAAGAAGCAATAGTTCTACTTGGAGGGAAAATCATATATAATAGCTGATATTGATGCTAAGCTTTGAAGATGAGCTGTATTTTTTGCACTGGAGTTATAGAGATGGTATCTCTACGCAGAAGGCATAATAAATAAGGCTTTCATGAGGCTTCTCAGAGAGTTTCCTTCTTTCAGCACACAGCAGGAGGACAGACAACAGGGAGGTTCAGGAAAGGACTGAGAGGAGGTTCTACCCTTTTCTCAGAAGAGATAATGAATCTCTGCTTACTCAGTTTCTTTACCATAAATAATCTACACTCTTCCAGAAGCAGAGTAAGTCTTACAGACTGCCATTCTCAATGTATAATAACTAATCAGTATGTAAATTTTAAACACCAAGAGAATGAGCACCCCTCTTTTAGACACTCTTTCTTCTTAATATCTATTATGTATTGGTTTGCTACAATTTCAAATTATTTTTGTCATAAGTGAAGTTATTTTAATCCACTGTTTATGACAAAGATTAAAAGGTTGTTTTGTCTGTTGAGGAGAAAGATGGCAGAGGAGTACAAGACCTAAATATCATCAGGTCCCAGGAATTCAGCTAGGTAATTATCAAACCATTCTGAAGACCTACCTACTCAACAGGAGATCAAAGAAAAGAAGAGCAGCGATTCTAGGAACAAAAAAGTGACCAATTTCTGGAAGGTAGGATATGCAGAGAAGTGAATCCGAGGTGATATATGGGAAAATAGATTGAGTGGGGAGGGGCTGACTCCAGGCAAGTGGTAGAGCAGCAGAACACAAAATTGGAACCTTTAGAAGTCTGCTTCACAAGGGCCATTGCTCCAGAGGCTAAGCAGGAGCTGGAACCCTCATTCCAGCAGGGGTGTCTGAGTGTGGCAGAGCTCCCAGGTATCAGAGCAGGGAACCCAGCTGCAGAGATGGAGCCGAGAAGTGGGTTCTCAGCTGGGGATTACCTTAAACCATGATCCAAGGCACAGTTGGGCCATTGCTCTTCAAGCAGGGACCCCACAAATGGCAGATCAAGGAAGATCTCCTTCCTCCCCCTCCAGGAGGAGCAGCATGGGGGCATGCTGCAGGAATCTGCTGGCTTTGGAGACTCCAAATGGGGCCATGCACCAGAGATAGAAATATGGTCACAGGCCAGGTGAGCACAGAGTGTGGCCGGAGACAAGGGAGATAACAGTGATTGACTGCTTTTCTCTGAGGGCTTACTGAGGAGTGGGGCCCTGAGCTGTTGGCTCCTCTGGGCTGGAGATTGAGAGGCCACCATTTTCATTCTCATCCTCCTAAGTTGTATGGAAAGCGTTCAGGGAACAAAATCTCCTGAGACCAAAACTGAGCAGATTACTTAGCCTGGCCCCTAGCAAGGGTAGTGCAATTCCACCTTGAGCAAAGACATTTGAGAATTGCTACAATAGGCCCTACCCCCAGAAGATCAGCAAGAAAATCCAGCCAAGACCAAATTCACTGATCAATGAGAATCGCAGAACTCCACAGCTAGGGAAATGCAACACATAGAATTCACTGCTCTTTCCCCATGAATCTTTAGACTTACAAAGTTAAATTTTTTTTTAATTTTATTTTTTTCTTATTCTGTTTTTTTAACATTTCCTCTTTACTCTTTTAATATCTTTAAACTATTTTATCTTAACAATACCTTAAAAAAAACCTTTTTAGGGGCGCCTGGGTGGCTCAGTGGGTTAAGCCTCTGCCTTTGGCTCAGGTCATGATCCCAGAGTCCTGGGATTGAGCCCCACATTGGGCTCTCTGCTCAGAGGGGAGCCTGCTTTCCCCCCTCTCTCTGCCTGCCTCTCTGCCTACTTGTGCTCTCTGACTGTCAAATAAATAAATAAAATTTTTTAAAAATTAAAAAGAAAAAAGAAAAAATCTTTTAAAATTTTCATTACTATAGTCATATTTTATCCCTTCATTGTATTTAACATTTTTTCATATACATATAGGTTTTTTTTTTTTTTTAATTTGAGATACAGTTTCTTCTAACAGATCAAAATACATCCGAAGTCTAATTCATGGCTTTGTTCTAGTCTCCAGCCTGATCACATTCTTTCCTCTTTTTTTTCTTTCATTTTTCAACCAACTTCTGTCTTATCAATTCCTTCTTTAGAATCTTTTTAAATTTTCATCTTTACAGTCATATTCCATCCCTTCATTGTGTTTACCCTTATTGTGTGTGTGTGTGTGTGTGTGTGTGTGTGTGTGTATGTGTATTTCTCTCTAAAGTTTTGGGAGTCAGTTTCTCCTAACAGACCAAAATACGCCCAAAATCAAGTGTGTGGCTCTGTTCTCTTCACCAGCCTAATATTTTTTTTTTCTCCTTTCATCTCGCCCCAGTTTCAGGGCCCTTCCTATTTGGTTAGTGTATATATTTATGGGGTCATAGCTACACTTTTAGTATCTTTTCTCTCATTCATCTATTCCTATCTGGATAAAATGACAAGGTGGAAAAACTCACTCAAAAAAAAAAAAAAATCCACCAAAAAGAACAAGATGCAGTACCAATGACTAGAGACCTAATCAATACGGACATTAGTAAGATGTCAGAACTAGAGTTCAGAATGACAATTATTAAGGTGCTAGCTGGGCTCAAAAAAAAAAAAAAAGCATGGGACATATTAGAGAATCCCTTTCTGCAGAAATAAAAGAACTAAAATCTAACCAAGTTGAAGTCAAAAAAGCTATTAATAAGGTACAATAAAAAACTGGAGGCTCTTATTGCAAGGATAAATGAGGCATAAGAGAGAATTAGTGAAATATAAGACCAAATGATAAAGAAACTGAGAAAAAAAAAAAAAAAGAGATAAACAACTACTGGACCACAAGGGGAGAATTTGAGAGATAAGTGATACCATAAGATGAAACAATATTAGAATAATTGGTATCCCAGAAGAAGAAGAAAGAGAGAGAGGGTCAGAAGATATATTGGAGCAAATTGTAGCAGAGATTTCCCTAATTTGGCAAAGGGAACAAGCATCAAAATCCAGGAGGCACAGAGAATCCCCCTCAAAATCAATAAAAATAGCTCCACACACCATCATCTAAAAGTAAAACTTACAAGTCTCAGTATCCAAGAGAAAAATCCTGAAAGCAGCTCAGGACAAGATCCCTGTAACATACAATGGTAGAAATATTAGATTGGCAATAGACCTATCCACAGAGACATGGCAGGCTAGAAAGGACTGGCATGATATATTGAAAGCACTAAATGAGAAAAATATGCAGCCAAGAATATTATATCCAGCTAGGCTGTCACTGAAAATAGAAGGAGAGATTAAAAAAAACAAAAAAACAAAAAAACTTCTAAAAGAAAAAAAAAAAAAACTGAAAGAATTTGCAAACACCAAACCAGCCCTATAGGATATATTGAAAGGGGTCCTCTAAGAAAAGAGAGAGCCTAAATGTAAAAGACCAGAAAAGAACAGAGATAATATACAGTAACAGTCACTTTATAGGCAATACAATGGCACTAAATTCATATCTTTCAATAGTTACCCTGAAAGTAAATGGGCTAAATGCCCCAATCAAAAGAGACAGGGTATAAGAATGGATAAAACAAGCAAGCAAACAAACAAACAAACAAACTAACAACAACAAAAAAAAACCCCAAGACTCATCGATATGCTGTCAACAAGAACCTCATTTTAGACAAAAGGAAACTCCAGATTTAAAGTGAGGGGGTGGAAAAATTTTTTCATGCTTGTAGACATCAAAAGAAAGCTGGGTGGCAATGCTTATATCAGATAAATTTGATTTTAAGCCAAAGATTATAATAAGAGATGAGGAAGGACACTATATCATACTTAAAGGGTCTGTCCAATAAGAAGATGTAAAAATTTTAAATAACTATGGCCCTAACATGGGAGCAGCCAATTATACAACCCAATTAATAACAAAATCAAAGAAACACATCTACAATAATACAGTAATAGTAGGGGACATTAACACCCCCCCTCACTGAAATGGACAGATCATCTAAGCAAAAGATCAACAAGGAAATAAAGTCTTTAAATGACATACTGGACAAGATGGACATCACAGATATATTCAGAACATTCCATTCCAAAACAACAGAATACACATCCTTCCCTTGTGCACATGGAACATTCTCCAGAATAGATCACATACTGGGTCATAAATCAGGTCTCAACAAGTACCAAAAAAAAACCCCACAAAAAAACAAAACAAAAAAAACAACAAAAACAAACAAACAAACAAAAAACCAACCTGGGATAATTCTCTACATATTTTCAGACCACGGTGATTTAAAACTAGAACTATAAGAGGAAAGCTGGAAAGAACTCAAATACACAGAGTCTGAAGAGCATCCTACTAAAGAATGAATGAGTTAATGAGGAAATTAAAGAAGAATTAAAAAAAATTCGTGGAAACAAATGAAAATGAAACCACATCGGTTCAAAATCTTTGGGACATAGTAAAGGTGGTCCTAAGAGGAAAGTATACAGCAATATAAGACTTTCTCAAGAAACAAGAAAGGTCTCAAGTACACAACCTAACCCTACACCTAAAGGAGCTGGAGAAAGAACAGCAAAGAAAGCCTAAACCCAGCAGAAGAAGAGAAATCATAAAGATCAGGGCAGAAATCAATGAAATAGAAACCAAAAGAACAGTAGAACAAATCAATGAAACAAGGAACTGGTTCTTCTAAAGAATTAATGAGACTGATAAACCCCTGGCCATACTTATAAAGAGAGAGAGAGAGAGAGAAAGGACCCAAGTTAATAAAATCATAAATGAAAGAGGAGAGATAGCAACGAATGCCAAAGAAATACAAATAATTATAAGAACATATTATGAACAACCATACACCAGCAAATTTGACAATCTGGAAGAAATTGATGCATTCCTAGAGACATATAAACTACCAAAACTGAACCAGGAAGACATAGAAAACCTGAAAAGACCCATTAACAGAAAGGAGATTGAAATAATCATCAAAAATCTCCCAAGAAACAGGAACCCAGGGCCAGACGGCTTCACAGGGAATTCTAGAAAACATTTAAAGAACAATTAATATCTATTCTCCTGAAACTGTTCCAAAAAATAGAAATGGAAGGAAAACTTCCAAACTCATTTTATGAGGCCAGTATTACATTGATCCCAAAACCAGACAAAAACCCCATCAAGAAGGAGAATTACAGACCAATATCCTTCATGAACACAAATGCAAAAATTCTCATCAGAATACTAGCCAATAGGATCCAACAGTACATTAAAGGGATTATTCACCACGACCAAGTGGGATTTATTCCTGGGATGCAAGGTTGGTTCAACACTTGCAAATCAATAAATGTGATACAATACATTAATAAAAGAAAGAACAAGGACCATATGATACTCTCAATAGATGCTGAAAAAGCATTTGACAAAGTACAGCATCCTTTCTTGATCAAAACTCTTCACAGAGTAGGGATAGAGGGTACAGACCTCAATATCATCAAAGCCATCTATGAAAAACCCACAGCAAATATCATTCTCAATGGGGAAGCACTGAAAGCATTCCCCCTAAGATCAGGAACACAGCAGGGATGTCCACTCTCACCACTCCTTTCAACATAGTATTAGAAGTCCTAGTCTTGGCAATCAGACAACAAAAAGAAAAAAAAAGGCATCTGAATTGGCAAAGAAAAAGTCAAACTCTCACTCTTTGTAGATGATGTGTTACTTTACATGGAAAACCCAAAAGACTCCACTTTAAAACTACTAGAACTCACACAGGAATTCAGTAAACTCTCAAGATATAAAATTAATGCACAGAAATCAGTTGCATATTTATATACCAACAGCAAGACAAAAGAAAGAGAAATTAAGGAGCTGATCCCATTTACAATTGCACCCCAAACCATAAGATACCTAAGAATAAACCTAACCAAAGAGGCAAAGAATGCATAGTCAGAAAACTATAAAGTACTCATGAAAGCAATTGAGGAAGACACAAAGAGATAGAAAAACATTCCATGCTCATGGATTGGAAAACAAATATTGTGCTAATGTCTATGCTACCTAAAGCAATCTACAAATTTAATGCAATCTATATTAAAAAAACCATTAATTTTTTTCAAAGAAATGGAACAAATAATTCTAAAATTTATGTGGAACCAGAAAAGACCCTGAATAGCCAGAGGAATTTTGAAAAAGAAAAGCAAAATTGGCAGCATCACAATTCCAGAATTCAAGCTCTATTACAAAGCTGTCATCATCAAGACAGTATGGTACCAGCAGAAAAACAGACACATAGATCAATGAAACAGAATAGATAGTCCAGAAATGGACCCTCAACACTATGGTCAACTAATCTTCAACAAAGCAGGAAAGAATGTCCAATGGAAAAAAGACAGTCTCTTCAACAAATGATGCTGGGAAAATTGGACAGCCTCATGCAGAAGAATGAAACTGGACTATTTTCTTACACCACACACAAAAATGGACTCAAAATGGATGAAAGACCTCAGTGTGAGACAGGAATCCATCAAAATCCTGGAGGAGAACACAGGCAGCAACCTCTTCTATCTCAACTTCGGCAATTTCTTCCTAGAAACATCGCCAAAGGCAAGGGAAGCAAGGGCAAATTAACTATCGGGACCTCATCAAGATCAAAAGCTTTTGCACAGCAAAGGAAACAGTTAACAAAACCAAAAGACAACTGACAGAATGGAAGAAGGAATTTGCAAATGACATATCAGATAAAGGGCTGGAATCCAAAAACTATAAAGAACTTATGAAACTCTGCACCCAAAGAACAAAGAATCCAATCAAGAAATCAGAAGAAGACATGAACAGACATTTCTGCAAAGAAGACATCCAGATGGCCAACAGACACATGAAGAAGTGCTCAACATCACTTGGCATCAGGGAAATACAAATCAAAACCACGGTGAGATACCACCTCACACCAGTCAGAATGGCTTAAATTAACAAGTCAGGAAATGACAGATGTTGGTGAGGATGTGGAGAAAGGGGAACCATCCTACACTGTTGGTGGGAACTCAAGCTGGTGCAGCCACTCTGGAGAACAGTATGGGAGACTCCTCAAAAAGTTGAAAATAGAGCTCCCCTATGACTTAACAATTGCACTACCAGGTACTTACCCTAAAGATACAAATGTAGTGATTCAAAAGGGCATGTGTACCTGAATGTTTATAGCAGCAATGTCCACAATAGCCAAACTGTGGAAAGAACCTAGATGTCCATCAACAGATGAATGGATAAAGAAGAGGTGGTATATATATACAATGGAATACTATGCAGCCATAAAAAATGAAATCTTGTCATTTATGATGACCTGTGTGGAACTGGAGGGTATTATGCTAAGCAAAATAAGTTAATCAGAGAAAGGCAATTATCATGTGATCTCTCTAATATGAGGAATTTGAGAGGCAGGGCATGGGGGCCACTGCGGGGAAAGGAGGGGGAGAAAAAATGAAACAAGATGGGACCGGGGAGGGAGAAAAACCATAAGAGACACTTAATCTCAGGAAACAAACTGAGGGTTGCTTGGGGGTTGGGGGGCAGGTTAGGATATGGTGGCTGGATATTAGGGAGGGTATGTGCTATGGTGAGTGCTGTGAATTGTGTAAGATTGATGATTCACGAACCTGTACCCCTATAGCAAATAATACATTATAAGTTAATTTAAAAAGTTGTTTTTGGAAATAAAGTTATTTTGATATATGAATAAAGTAGGAGGTGTCCAGATGTCATCCTGTCATCTGTTCTCATGGATAAGAACTCAGTATCTCAGCTGCTTAGGGGTCCCACGGGGGTCTGTGAATAAAAACACATAAAGAAGTAACAAGTTATAGTCTAAAAGACACTTCAACTCTAAATACTGAGAGTCTGTGAATACTATCCAAGAGTATTCATTGTGGACAAGGCTACATTTTGTTGATCTAAATAGCTTTCTGAAGACCTTGAAGAAATTATTTCTGCCACAGTAAGAGCAACTCTTTTACTGACAGTGGTGAAAACCATGCAGTGGCCCTGCAAAAGTCATCTTGTCCCTCAACATTGGCATCATTGCTTCCTAGGAACATGCCATAGCAACAAGGGACTTCTACTTCTGGACTGGCAGCTAGACAGCAACTCTTGGTTGACTAAGTTGTCTCTTGTATCAAATCTTATAAAGATACACCTCAACTAAATTTAGACTTTACTCCTTTCTTCTCCCCTTGCCTGGAGCAGTAGTGTTGTTAATCTATCATCGATTTGGAATATGTTACTTCTTTATTGGTTCATTAAAAGACATTCTCATGTAGGCTATTGGCTTATGAAATTTCCATAATGAATCTCTGTTAAATAAACTATTGGCAAGGCAAAGGAAATCTCAGTTTCCAAGCATTAATTTGCCTGCCCCAAACAAATAAAAACACCATTCTTCAAAATGATCTAAGTTTTAGGTAAACACTGAGCAGGAAAAAAGTCATTACCTGCTTTTTCCAACCTCAGTGCTGACCTTAAAAGTCAAAAAGGACGTTTTGTTTTTATTTTGCTAATGTACGATCTTGAACATTTATTTCACCTCTCCAAGCTTCAGGTTCTGACAAAGTCATCAGGCTAGAGTAGCATGCCATGAATGCCTAACATAACAAAAGAAATATTCAAATGCCAATCAACCTATTTGCTCTATACCATGATGACTGCAATAAAAAACATAACCTACATTCTGCCTACTATGTGAAAAGTTCCGTACTAAGTATAATATTATTAGGGAGTTACGGAGAAACACTGCCTACATCATGATATTTCCTGCAAATCTTAAAAGATCACCAAAGGCTTTCTGTATTAAACATTAGGAACGAGTCCAAAGGGAACTGTTCCTCATTACTTTTCTTTGAAAGTTTCCCTCCTTCTTAAACTTCATCATTAACCTAGCTATTTCCTTCCCCAGATATAAAATCAGCTGAGGCAAAAGGGCCACACTTATGGTATGGTGATGAGTTTTACAGGATCAATTTGTTTTCAAATTTTTAAAATGTCTAACTTGAAAGTCAAGAGATGCATACAATTAAAACATATTACATGTGTCTGTTAGTCATTTGTATGTCTTCATTGGAGAAGTGTCTTTTCATGTTTTCTGCCCATTTTTAGGCATGATTATCTGTTTTTTGTGTGTGGAGTTTGAGGATCTTTATAGATCTTGGATATCAGCCCTTTGTCTGTACTGTCATTTGCGAATATCTTCTCCCATTCCGTGGGTTGTCTCTTTGTTTTGTAGACTGTTTCCTTTGCTGTGCAGAAGGTTTTGATCTTGCTGAAGCCCCAAAAGTTCACTTTTGCTTTTGTTTCCTTTGCTTTGGATACATTTCTTGAAAGAAGTTGCTGTGGCCGATGTCGAAGAGGTTACTGCCTATGATCTCCTCTAGGATTCTGATGGAGTCTGGCCTCAGATTGAGGTCTTTTATCCATTTCAAGTTTATCTTTGTGTATGGTGTAAGAGAATGGTTGAGTTTCATTCTTCTACACATAGCTGTCCAATTTTCCTAGCATCATTTATTAAAGAGACTGTCTTTTTTCCACTGCATATTTTTTTCCTGCTTTGTCAAAGATTATTTGACCACAGAGTTGAGGGTCCATATCTGGGCTCCCTACTCTGTTCCACTGGTCTATGTGTCTGTTTTTATGCCAGTACCATGCTGTCTTGGTGATCACAGCTTTGTAGTAAAGCTTGAAATCAGGCAACATGATGCCCCCAGTTTTGTTTTTCTTTTTCAACATTTTCTTAGCAATTCTGGGTCTCTTCAATTCCATAAAAATTTTAGGATTGTTTGCTCTAGCTCTTTGAAAAATGCCCATGGAATTTTGATTGGAATGGCATTGAAAGTATAGATTGCTCTAGCTAGTATAGACATTTTAACAACATTTATTTTTCTGATTCATGAGCATATAATTGTCTTCCATCTTTTTGGGTCTTCTTCAATTTCTTTCATGAGTGTTCTGTGGTTCCTTGAGTACAGATCCTTTACGTCAGAAGACATGAACAGACACTTCTCCAAAGAAGACAAGTGGGTAACAGACACATGAAAAAATGTTCATCATCACTGCCATCAGGGAGATTCAAATCAAAACCACATTGAGATACCACCTTACACCAATTAGAATGGCCAAAATTAGAAAGGCAGTAAACAACAAGTGTTGGAGAGGATGTGGAGAAAGGGGAACCCTCTTACCCTGTTGGTGGGAATGCAATTGGTGCAACCACTTTGAAAAACAGTGTGAAAATTCCTTAAGAAATTAAAAATGGAGCTACCCTATGACCCTGCAATTGCACTTTTGGGGTAAATACTCCAAGATACAAATGTAGTGAAAATAAGGGCCATCTGTACTCCAATGTTCATAGCAGCATTGGCCATAGTCACCAAACTGTGGAAAGAACCAAGATGCCCTTCAACAGAGAAATGGATAAAGAAGATATGATCCATATATACTATGGAGTATTATGCCTCCATCAGAAAGGATGAATACCGAACTTTTGTATCAACATGGACAGGACTGGAAGAAATTATGCTGAGTGAAATAAATCAAGGAGAGAAAGTCAATTATCATATGGTTTCACTTATTTGTGAAGCATAAGGAATAACATGGAGGACATGGGGAGACAGAGAGGAGAAGTGAGTTGGGGGATATTGGAGGGGGAGATGAACCATGAGAGACTGTGGACTCTGAGAAGCAAACTGAGGGTTGTGGAGTAGAGGAGGGTGGGAGGTTGGGTCATCCTGGTGGTGGGTATTATGGAGGGCATGTATTGCATAGAGCACTGGGTGTGGTGCATAAACAATGAATTCTGAAACACTGAAAAAAAAAATTTAAAGAAAAAGAAAAAAAAACAAATTACAACCAATAATGATTATCTCTAGGAAAAAAAAATTCTCCTGGTATTTCTGGTATTGTATATCTCTTACAAAACTAATCCCACATCCCTTCATAGGCACTTGCTATCTATAGATTTTCTGCTGTTAATATTCTCCTGTGACAGGGAACTTTTCCTGAATCTCTTGAATCCCTGAGCAAAGATCAATTGTGTGATATGAATCTTGAGCTATAGGTTGTGGCTTATTCTGATTTCAAGTTTCCAGAATTTTGAGGCATTTCATTAAAAATAATTTCTAAGTGATAGTCACAAATACATGTAAACACACTTATCCATATACACATCTCTACCAGTCACAAATATACCACTTAGGGATTGGGAAGAGATTGTGATCATCATCTTATTTTTATTTTTTTTAGTGTTTTCATTTTTTCATGTTTTAACCAAATACATAATTTCCCTCTTAGTTGCCTCCCATAAGACATCAACTGCAAATCCCCAATTAAAAGTTGTGGAAGGAAAATGCGAAAAGGTAATTTCCTTTATTAACTCCTTTGGGAGAAAAAAAAAATGATCCAATAAGAAGTATTCAGTCTGATTGGATCTTCCTTAGGGAAGATTTTTCTGTCTGATGAAGAAAAACCCCTGCTTAATTGGCTTGGTCCATGCATCCTGCCTTGAATGCAAATGTGTAAACTCCTACTCCTTGAAGCTGATCCAGCCATCTGGCAATAAACATAAAGGAAAAAGTCAACATCCTTAGCATGGCAAAATAGAAAATTAATGAAAGTCCAGATACTTGGTACTATCAAAGGTAATCCAGCCTAAAACCAACTACTTGAAGATATTTTGTTATACGAAGTTAACAATGTGTGAATAACAGAAGTTATGACCATTTATTTGCTTAAGCTATAGTATCTCAGGTAGTCTGACCCTGCAGCCAAAATGTCCTAGACACATTCTAAAAAAATTATTTTTATTGTTATTATTATTTAGAGAGACAGGGAGGGGCAGAGGGAGATGAGAGAAAGAAATCTTAGGCAAGCTCCACAGTCAGCAAGAAGGCTGACGTGGCGTTCAATCTCGTGATTCCAAGGTCTTCATCTGAGCTGAAATTAAGAATCAGACACATAACCAACTGAACCATCCAGGTGCCCCTTAGACAAAGCATTATTAACCCATTATGTGATTTGATATTTGAAAAGCATTTAGACCTATGCCCGGCATACATAAAGATTATATGATTTTTTCTTTGTTGCTGTTTTTATTACCTAAGATGAAAATACATATAGGTCAATATAATTGTTGGAATGGCCCTAAAAATCCACCCAAATCTGATTATTCTCCAGTATTCTGACTGCTGTCACCCTCATTCAAGCCTCTACTGCATCTATCGCCACACGTGCAATATTGTACCTACTTTCACTTTTTTGTGCTAAATTACATGTTCCGCACAGGAGCTAGAATGATCCACTGAAAAAACAAATCAGATCATATTGCTTCCCTATTCAGACTTCAATGCCATTTCGCTGCTCTTGGAATATAGTTCAAGTGCTTACCATGGTCAGAGGGATGACATAGTGAGATAGCTGTCCATGTTTTTAACTTTCTCTCCTTCCATATTTTCTCTCTCATTAATCTGACTTCAGCTACACTGGACTTATTAGTATTCCTTGAAGACAACAAATCTTTCCTGACTCAGAGCCTTTGCACTTGTTGTTTCCTTACCCTGAAGTGCCCTTTGCCCACACTTTGGTATGGCTTACTGCCTCCCTTCATTCCAGAATCTGTCAAAATATCATTTCAACAGTTATTGTCTCTCAATGGCCCTATTTAAAATAGGATGGTAGAAGCAGACTATAGTAGACTTGGATTAAAGTACCACAAAATTTGAGATTTTGATTAGGGATTTTTTTAAGCATAGGAGAGATTTTGTTTATTTTTTTAATAAATATCCCCTAAATGTATGTAACTCAATAATTTGACCTCTTCCCACCACTGGGTATTTGTGTTGTTGCCTGTTTTTCACTGATATGAAAGAATGGCAGCAGAAACCACACAGATGTGTGCCATTTTGGTGAGAACATCTGTAGGATAAGTTTGGCAGTGGACATACTTGGTCAAGGATAAGTGTATTAATTTTATTTGTTTCATTTATTGAGGTGAGGGCCAATGTCTTCAATTTTGATAACTATGCCAACTGGCTCTCTGAAGAGGATGTGTCGATAGATGATCCCATGAACAAAGGACAATACCCACACACTTGCTATCACTGCCATCAAACTTTCTAGTCTGACAATCTGAAAGGCGAAAATAGCTTTTCATTGTTATTCTTGTATTTCTTTGAGTGGGGCTGAACACTTTTTTTTTTCATATTTGCTATTTGATTTTCTTTCCTTTTTTTTTTTTTTTTTTTTTTTTTTTTTTTTTTTTTTTTTTTTTTTTTTTTTTTTTTTTTTTTTTTTTTTTTTTTTTTTTTTTTTTTTTTTTTTTTTTTTTTTTTTTTTTTTTTTTTTTTTTTTTTTTTTTTTTTTTTTTTTTTTTTTTTTTTTTTTTGTATGTAACCTAGTGGTTCAAACTGTCAAAGTTGAAATCCTAACTTTTCTACATTCTAGCTGTGTGACCTTGGGCCATTTACTTAAATTTGTTGTGGTTACACCTCCTCTCCTAAAATAGGAAGGACAGCACACACTGTGCTGAGGGGCTATTGGGAGAACTTCCCTGGTTAATAAGTGCAAAGTGTTTAGAAGAGCACTGGCCGCCTGTAGAGTAAGTACTCTGCAAGCCCTAGCTCATCTCAAAGTCTGTTGCTCACTTTCCTAGTGTGTTATTTGTCCTTTCCTTATGGATTCACATATTCAGGAAAGCACCCTGTTGGTTGTCATTTATATTGCTTCCTTGTCTTTCATTATTTGATTTTAAAAAAAGTATTAATTTCATGCAAAACTGTTAAATAGTGTTTGTTATGATTACGAACGTTTGAATTCCAAGATATTGAAAACAAATCATGCCTTTTTCTTCATTAGGAATCAGAACTCTGCTTTTAGGGAATGGACAATGAGTAATGGCTCTGACAGTGCAGCAGGAAGCCAAAAGAATGTCTCCCCCACCTCTCTGGAGAGGAATAGCCAATTCTTCCTCCTGCGGGACTGTAGGACCTGGGGGTCTGTTCAAGCTTAGTGAAGCCAAGTAGAGCTGAGGACCTGAGCCTGCTTGTTGGTTCATAGCTGAGGTCCAGAGGGCCACCGAGTGTGTGCTCATGTGTTACAGAACACTACAGAGGTGTCCTGAGATTTTGGGACAGGAAAAGGATGACTGGGAAAGGCTTTGAGAGTTAACTGGCTTTAAGATTCTGTCCAGAATGTCCTAAAGGGATGTCTGTGAGGCCAGCATAGGTGTTGGCAGGGGTGGGAGACTGAATTTAGATGACCCACTGTGCTTTGCACTAGTGCAGTCAGGAATGTGATTCTCAGTGTCTCAGTGTTGACATGAAGCTCATTATCATAAAGCCCTCCAGAGGCTGTTTATGTGCACAGCCTGGCCTCCCCATGGGCTCATGGTTGCTGGCCTGGGTAAACTAATCTGCCTGCACCTAGCAGATAAAAGCAGCAAGTCTGCTGGAAGCCAGCAAGTTCAGCTCCTCTTGCCCCCCACTGTGTCCAGCCTGGTCCAGCCTGGTCCAGTCCAGTCCAGTCCAATCCAGCCCATCTGTGCATCCACTTAATCTCCCAAGTCTTCAGCTCTCACTCCTCTGTTTTCCCAGGGCTTGGTACCCACGTTTGCCTGAGTTCTGTGCCCCCCAACTGTCCCCCTTTAGCAGCAGCAGCAGCAGCAGCAGCAGCCCCTAGAGCCTCCAGATTTGACCTGTATTAATGAGAAAAATCACTGAAGATTTTTGCATCTCACTTCCCTCATCAGTCAAGTGAGGAAAAATAATGCATGATCACAGGGTACAGCAAAATTCTGAGGACATATCAGCATGAAAATGGCTCATTAGCTGCATAACAATACAAATGTAAATTCTACTTTATGAGAAATTGTAAATATTTGAGATCAATATTTGATCTGATATTTGTCTGATTATGTGATATGGCAAAACCATATATACACCTGAATTGATATGATGCTTTGGATTTTGTAATTTTGCAAATGGGTATACAGTGATCCTCAAAATTATTTTATTGTAGCATAAAAGATATAGTTCTATTGTAATTATTTGTGTGTGACAAAACTGATGCCCTCAACAGTGAAATAATTTGCATTTACAGCCTGCAAGTATTAAATTTTGTACTTATTACAACATTTTTAAAACTAATAATTTAGAACATTTTTCATAGCACCATACAACAGGTTTAAATCTGTAGTTAAGATGAATTATCCAGTAATTTCTAATGGGTTGATAAAAATATTGAATCATTCCTGCCTACATAAAGAAAGATAACTTTTTTCATTGCTACAGTTATAAAAGCAAAGAAACTACAAAATAGTTTTGAGAAAGTTAAACAATACTCTTTAGGTTCCTGAGTTCCTCATCACAAATGAGAGGCTCTAAAAGACATATTATTAACTTCCTCCATTACCAATTGCCCAGCTGCACAACAAGATAACCTTACATATTTGTTAATTGGAGGAAGCAAACTTGCTATGTTTTCTTTATTTTTTTTCTTTTTC
This sequence comes from Mellivora capensis, assembly GCA_004024625.1. Classification (NCBI taxonomy): domain Eukaryota; kingdom Metazoa; phylum Chordata; class Mammalia; order Carnivora; family Mustelidae; genus Mellivora; species Mellivora capensis. The sequence goes on from PISX010012764.1 coordinate 23,698, forward strand.
TTCCTCACTAACAGCACAAATTACATCAAGTTTTCCAAAGGAAAAAAACCCTTGACAAGATTTGTGTTTGACAAACTGTCAAAGCAGTATAGGGACAAGGTTCCGAGGAGGAAATAGAAATGGATATTGTCACTCTAACCACAATATGCAATCAGGAGATTTCTCCAGGTCATAAATCCCTAAGGTATATACTTCAGAGAATTTTTAATACATTAGTATTCTAGACATGAGAAATATTGTGGGGTTGCTCAAACTTTATTCCACAATTTTTCAGTAAGAATAGTGCTATAAGTAAAATTGTCCCTTTTCATGATCATGTATTCAAAATTTAGCACATTTTTATCAGATAAATCAGCACACTTTTTTGTGTACTTTGTAAAAAATGTATGTCTTTTTTCATTGTTTAAATACTTATTGATTCCTACTATATTTGATATTTTGTATCTGATACTGAGGAAGACATAGAATGTTGTTTTCTATCATGGTGGTTATGGTCTAGTAGGAGTGATGAGACATTACGTAGAGTATGAAGAAAAAGTAAAATTTTCTGTCAAAGGAGAAAAAACTATAAAGTTTATGGAATTTGGAAGAATGATGACTCATATCCTAGATTCTGAGTTTTAATCTGGAAGATAAAAATTATTTAGTTATTCTATTTTTTTTTTAAATTTCATTTCTTTTCAGCGTAACAGAATTTATAGTTTGTTCACCACACCCAGTGCTCCATGCAATGCATGCCCTCCATAATACCCACCACCTGGCTCCTCCAACCTCCCACCCCCCGCACCTTCAAAACCCTCAGGTTGGTTTTCAGAGTCCATAGTCTCTCATGGTTCATCTCCCCCCCAATTTCCCTCCACTCCCTTCTCCTCTCCATCTCCCCATGTCTTCCGTGTTATTTGTTATGCTCCACAAATAAGTAAAACCATATGATAATTGACTCTCTCTGCTTGACTTATTTCACTCAGCATAATCTCTTCCAGTCCCATCCATGTTGCTACAAAAGTTGGGTATTCATCCTTTCTGATGGAGGCATAATACTCCATAGTGTATATGGACCAAATCTTCCTTATCCATTCATCCGTTGAAGGGCATCTTGGTTCTTTCCACATTTGGCGACCGTGGACATTGTTGCTATAAACATTGGGGTACAGATAGCCCTTCTTTTCACCACATCTGTATCTTTGGGGTAAATACCCAGTAGCGCAATTGCAGGGTCATAGGGCAGCTCTATTTTTAACTTCTTGAGGAATCTCCACACTGTTCTCCAGAATGGCTGCACCAACTTGCATTCCCACCAACAGTGTAAGAGGGTTCCCCTTTTTCCACATCCTCTCCAACACACGTTGTTTCCTGTCTTGCTCATTTTGGCCATTCTAACTGGTGTGAGGTGGTATCTCAATGTGGTTTTAATTTGAATCTCCCTGATGGCTAGTGATGATGAACCTTTTCTCATGTGTCTGATAGCCATTTATATGTCTTCATTGGAGAAGTGTCTGTTCATATCTTCTGCCCATTTTTTGATATGATTATCTGTTTTGTGTGTGTTGAGTTTGAGAAGTTCTTTATAGATCCTGGATATCAACCTTTTGTCTGTACTGTCATTTGCAAATATCTTCTCCCATTCCGTGGGTTGCCTCTTTGTTTAGTTGACTGTCTCCTTTGCTGTGCAGAAGCTTTTGATTTTGATGAAGTCCCAAAAGTTCATTTTTGCTTTTGTTTCCTTTGCCTTCGGAGACATATCTTGAAAGAAGTTGCTGTGGCTGATATCAAAGAGGTTACTGCCTATATTCTCCTCTAGGATTCTGATGGATTCCTGTCTCACGTTGAGGTCCTTTATCCATTTCGAGTTTATCTTTGTGTACGGTGTAAGAAAATGGTCGAGTTTCATTCTTCTACATATAGCTGTCCAATTTTCCCAGCACCATTTATTGAAGACACTGTCTTTTTTCCACTGTATATTTTTTCCTGCTTTGTTGAAGATTATTTGACCATAGAGCTGAGGGTCCATATCTGGGCTCTCTACTCTGTTCCATTGGTCTATTCTCTTTATTTTTGATATGAGGAAATCAGAGCTCTGGGTGGAAAAGTAATTTATCCTAGCTCATACAACTAATTAGTAACAGACACAGAAGGAAATTAAGTTCTCTACATTCCCTGTCTTTTGCTACTTAGAGGCATGGATGTTTACAATGGTTAGGAAAAACAGCCTTGTCAAGGGAAACAAAAGCAAAATTAAGCTACTGGGACTACACCAAAATAAAAAGCTTTTGCACATTGAAGAAAACTATTAACAACGTGAGAAGGCAACCTACTAAATTGTATAAGATAATTTTCTAATATTTCTAAATTTCTGATAAGGGGTTAATACCCCAAATATATAGAGAACTTACACAGCTCAAAAAACACACAAAAACAAATAATATAACTAAAAAGATGGGGAGAAGGGCATCTGGGTGGCTCAGTGGGTTAAGCCTCTGCCTTTAGTTCAGGTCATGGGTCCTGGGATCGAGCCCAGGATCAGGCTCTCTCCTTCACAGAGAGCCTGCTTCCCCCTCTCCCTCTGCCTGCCTATTTGTGATCTCTCCTTCTCTGTGTCAAATAAGTAAATAAAAAATCTTGAAAAAAAAAGATGGGAAGAGGTCCTGAATAGACATTTGCCCAAAGAAGAAATCTTAATGGCCAACAGACACATAAAAAGATATTCAATATCTCTAATCATGGAAATGCCAATCAAAACCACAATGAGATGTCATCTTACATCAAAATGGCTAGAACCAAAAAGACAAGAAACAATAAGTGTTGGCAAGAATATTAAAAAAAAGGATTTTTCTGTATTATTAGTGGGAAAGCAAATTGGCATAGCCACTGTGGAAAACAGCATGGAAGTTCCTCAAAAAAATTAAAAATATAATTATAGTATGATCCAGTGATTCCACTACTGGGTATTTACTCAAAGAAAATGAAAACATTAATTAAAAAAGGTATATGAACACCAATGTTCATTGTAGCATTATTTACAATAGCTAAGATATGGAAGCAACCCAAATTTCCATCCATAATGAATGGATAAAGAAAATGTGATATCACTTTTATATATATATTATATATATATATATATACATATATATATACACACACATACATATATATAATGGAATATTACTTAACAATAAAAAAGAATGAGATCTTTCCATTTGCAACAACATGAACAAAACTAAAGGGTATAATGCTAAGTGAAATAAGGTGGAGAAAGACAAATACCATATAATTTCATATAATTTATGTAACTTAATTTTAAGAAACTAAATAAATGAACAAAGAAAAAAAAGAGGCAAACAAACAAAAAAAAACAACAACAAACTCTTAACAGAGAACAAATAGGTGGTTGCCTGAGGGAAGCTAGGAGGGGGAATGGTTGAAATAGATAAATGGGAATAAGACTACATTTACTGTGATAAGGACTGAGTAATGTATAGAACTGTTGAATCATTATATTATACATCTGAAACTAATATAATAGTGTGTGTTAATTATACTTCAATTTTAAAAAATTAACAGCCTTGGGGAAAATTAAATACCTGGATGTATTTATTGTCAGGCAGCTAACTAGTTGCCATTTTCACCATTTACAATTTTGGCCAACCTCACACTGCATCCAACTCTGAATGATCCAGAGGGGGAGGTCTTCAGTGAAACACACTGGGGCATTAGAAAAAGAACCAAAACCAATTCCAGCTTCCAACAATCCTTAAAACATCTAACTCTAAGTTGTATTGAGGCTTAGGATTCTGCTTCTTCTCAACCTTAATACCAGTGCTGTGAACTACTGCCACTGTGAGATATTAATCCCGGTATCCTGACCATTTTTCTTTCTAAGACCCAGGTTCATACTGCCTATGGGTATCTAATTTATACCTCAGACACAATATACTTAAAGCTGATTTCATTTCTTCCCCTGCCTTGACATGCTTCTCCTGTTTTATTCCCTCTCTCAGTGTAATTGAAATGCAAAATTCTAAAATAACTTGTAAATTGAGTTTCTTTATTAATAATTCATTTTCTATCCTTGTAGCAACCTTTGTGAAAGATTCCCTGGTTCTTTTTTCCTCTAAGCTCTACCACTTCCTAAATTTGACAAGTTTCTTAAAGTCCCTAGGGGTTAGCATCTCCAGTTGTAAAATAGGGATGGTAATTTCACTTATCCTAATAAGATTATTATGGTGGGATCATGGAGGTTACTGAATGACTTTTTCTGTTTACTTACCTTCACCTTACTCCCTAAGTTTCTACAAGAGCATGTATTTACTTAAATTATAACCAAAAAACTCACAAAACTAAAGCCAAAAGATACATCATGAGCACCTTTTTCATGTCATTTTTCTGATTATTTTTATTCAAAAGTAATATAGCTTTGTTCTAAATTCAAAAAATAATTACTTGTTATATAATAAAAGCTCTTCCATGTGGGGCAGAAAAGTTATGTTCAGAAAAAATCATTTCCTCTTTCCCCTGGACACACAACCAAATTATTACATTTTCAGCCTCACTGACAGTTCAGTGGGCCATGTGAGTTTCCTGGCCAATAAGTATTTAAGTATAATGTATCACCTCCAAGTCCTCCCATAAAGACCTCCCACATGTAATTTTTCATGATCTTTACCCTTCTTCTAGTTGAATTTTAATATCCAGGAAAACTTTGAAAGCCACAGGGAAGAGATGCTACAAACTGGATCACCTTGAGTTCCTGTATAAAGACATGCCCATCTCTACCATTACAATTAGTGCATAATCTCCATAGATGGATAAATGGGCAAAAAGTGGAGTTCCAGAGCATTTGGGCTATTATACAATTTGGAGTTTATATACTACAAGAGTAAGATAATTTTAAACATAGTTGGCTTCCCAAATTTACTGTTTATGATAGTTAGAATAGACTAGGTTTGTTCTGTGGTAAACAAAATCCATAATGGTTTAACACAGTAAAATTGTACTTCCTCCTGCAAACTCATTGACAGTCATGGTGACCCATGGACAGCTGTCTTATGTGTGAGACAGCCATCTAGACTGCTCTTATCTTTTTAGTCCACCTTTTCTTTTCTTTTTTTTTAAGAATTTATTTATTTATTTAACAGACAGAGATCACAAGTAGGGAGAGAGACAGGCAGAGAGAGAGAGAGGAGGAAGCAGGTTCCCTACCGAGCAGAGAGCCTAATGCGGAGCTCGATCCCAGGACCCCGGGATCATGACCTGAGCTGAAGGCAGAGGCTTTAACCCACTGAGCCACCCAGGCACCCCTAGTCCACCTTTTCAACACAAGACCTGCATGAATATAGAGAGAAATTAGAGAGTTTGAAAAGGATTTTCATTTTTGTCAGCTAAAAACTCACTTCCAGTCACATTTTATTTGCCTGAACTAGTTTCATGGCTCTAGGTAGCTGCAAGAAGTTTGGAAAAGATAATCTTCTGTATGTCCAAGAAGGAAAAGAGAACTGAATGTGAGTGAATACCAGGCATGTTGGCCACACAGCTGCTATTTCTTCTGAATCTTACCAAAAAATTCTATACACATGCAGACATATTCATACAATATTAGAACAATGAGGGTCTACTACAAATAGTGTTTATCTCTGCTTTTTTTACTTAACATATTTTGCAGATTAAGATATGGATACATTATTTCTTTTTAACTGTACATTTATTTAATATGTTCCATATTGCTGGACATTTAACATGTTTCCACATATTTTCTATTGCCAACAATATTGCAATGAACATTTTAGAATACATAAAAATATCGGGGGCAAATTCCTATAAATGAAATAGCTAGACTATATTTGCATTTTTAATTTTGATATATACTTATAATGTGTGGATATATAAAAAAACTTCCTTCCAATTAATTTGCATCAGTTTATGTTCTCACCAACAGTTTAGAAGAATATTTGTTTCCTTTTAATCTTGCAAACACAATATACTAGCAAAATCATGTGAGAAGCTTATAGTGTAATCTGCAAATTAGCCCATTATATAGTTATATTTAACTAAAGTAGCTTTGCTCAACATTTGCTTCCAATACTCTGAATTATTTAAAATGTTTTACATAAATGTGTATCTGCATGTTTTATTATTTTATTAGAATTCACTTTTGGAAGTAAAATTACAGATCCAATAGTGTGATATATTTTAAGATTCTTAATACATCAATTTCCTTTACAAAAGCTTTTATCAATGTACACTTCCACCAGAGTTATTGAGGACCCGTCTTACTGAGCTTTTATCTTGGTTTTACCATGTTTTAATCTTTGCAAATTTATAAGTATGTAAGGTAAATACTGGAGATTGATAATGGTACTTTTGAAATAACTAACTCATAGAGGTTAGAATGGGAGATTCCAATTTCAAAAATGCCCTAGGGGGGGCATATATTCTTTTTAATCTACCAACCTTTCTTTGGGGGCAATCACTCTTGCTCAGTTGCATGTAGTTCTGGTGAAGATATCAGTAATATCACCCTTCCCTAGAATTCCCCAGTCTCTCACTGTGGTCAACCTCCCTTAACTGTGCCAATTCAGTATCTTCTTTAATTTTGGTAGAACCTGGAATAAAGAAGTTCTCACTTCCTTTAAGAAGTTCCTCACTTCTTAACTGAGAGGAAATAATGGCCATGCTGCCAGGGCCATATTTTACTTAAAATAAGAATGAAGCTTTTTGCAGAATGAAATTAAGGATAGATAAAGGGGTGGGGGATAGAGAGAGAGAGAATATTTAACAGTGCTGACTGTTTAATCCTGTCCTGGATGTTTTGTTTTTCTATATCTTTTCCTTTTAAGTTCTAAACTACTCTATTCATCTCAGTCAGTGCGTTATTTGTTTTTGTATAAGCTAATTTGAGTTCCTGTCTTGTGCAGCTGAAGATATCCTATACACCCACCAAAACAGCACACTTAACATCCTTTTCTGCTACTTCACATTCTGATAATCAGAATGTCACTCAGCAGACCCAATACAAATCTCACTACATTTTATAAAGAAAGCAGTGCTAGATCCACAAGTATCTCCCAAATAATCAAAGAAAAATTTTTGCAGAGCTAGGTATGTTTTTAATATTATTTATTTGATTGTCAAGTATCATTAAAAGTTTGTAATTCTTTTTGGATATAACTGATAATTTAAAATTTGATAAGTCTAAACCTACTAGCCACTAATGCTGCTGGGTAACTGTTTCAGAAGTTTGTTACTTTGCACTTTTAGGATGAAAATAGGAGTCAGCAGACTATACTTAGGAGTAAGCAGTTGACAAAAAGAAAGGTTTGTTGACAGTAAATTCAATTTTAAAGTAGCAAGCCTGTTGCAAATCCAATCCAATGTATGTTGCAAGAATACATTCCTTTGATTTATTCCCCAATTCCTATAAAAATAAACTACAAATTTTAGAAATCTTCTACTTTTATCTACTTCGTTTAAGTCAGTGTTGTGTTTCTAAATATGTCAATTAAAGAATTATATATTATTTGACAGTTTAAAAACATAAATAAAAAAGTTACATTTTTCTTGGACTGACTATTCTGAGACCAAACCGCATCTATGCATAAAATTCCCTAATTATATTAAAAATTTGCAATTATATTTTTAGATATCTTATAAGAGCTCTAGTTTTAAATCTCTTTTATTTAAATAATCTCCCCATTTGCTAAATTTTAGTTGGATAGGATAAATTCCTTAGAAAGGAATTAAGTTTCCCCTGGAATTAAGTTTCCCCTGGTAATACAATTGCTTTGCTTTGATAAGGATTTTTTTAAGTTAGCATACTAAAATTATGGAGTGCTTTTCTTTATTTTTCATCTAACCAAGTGCCCATGAAATGAAATGGTGCTACAACAGAAACTGTATTTTCTAAATAGAGTGAGAGTAACAGTTCCAATTATCTAGTTATCAGCCACATTCATACAATTCTACTAATAAAAAATTTACTGAGTATTTATGGTATGCAAGACCATGTGCCAGATATTACAGAAGATAAAAAAGATGAAACAGAGGCAAGGTTGTTCTCAGGTTAATGCCCTGTCCAGCATAATGGGATGAAATCCATATAGACAAAGAGATTAATCCAGTCATTGCATATTTATTGAATATTTCTTATCCAGTCATGATTTTAAAGTGCTGTGATACAGCAGTGAAAGGTGTAGGCAAGGTGTCAGTTGTCAGCTCCCCATGACAGGGAGCAAACTTTTTTTTAAAGATTTTATTTATTTATTTGACACAGAGAGATCACAAGTAGGCAGAGAGGCAGGCAGAGAGAGATGGGGGGCGGGGACAGGCTCCCCACTGAACAGAGAGCCTGACAGGGAGGGGGAGAGAGGGGGCTCCACCCCAGAACCCTGGGATCATGACCTGAGCTGGAGGCAGAGGCTTTAACCCACTGAATCACCCAGGCACCCCAGGAGCAAATGTTTTAATGAAGAAGACATACAAGAAGTAACTTGAAAAGATTATGCTAGAATGAAAATAAAACATGATGATAGAATAGCCAGTGACTAGGAGGTTACTTTACCTTGAATGGTCAGAGAAGATCTCTTTGCATTTGTGGAATGTAAGCTAACAATTTGATGACAAGTAAAAGACAACCAGAAAGATTTGGAGAGAGTATTCCAGGCAAAGTAAAAGACTGTACAAGGTCTTAGGTATTTTAAACAGAAGAATGTGTCAAGATATCCTAAGATACAGGACTATGGAATTTAGAGGTGGAAGAAATATATGGAAGTAGAGATAAGGTATTCCTGAAAAAATTCAGATGAGCCTCAAGCTTGAGTAGTTTTCATCAAATGGACATGTATGTCAAGGTCATGGAATATAGCCCAATTTCTAGAGATCTGCTGTATAATATAGTGCCTATAGTTAACAATAGAGTAGTGTGCAATTTAAAAATTAGGAGGGTATATCTCATTTCATGCTAAGAACTCTTACCACACACATGCATATGCCCACACATACACAGAAAAAAAAGTGCAAGAAATCTTTTGGAGGTAATGGATATGTTTATTAACTTGATTGTGGTAGTGGCATCATGGAAATATGCATATACCCAAGCTCATCAAAATGTATTCACTAAATATGGAAAATTTTTTTGCTTACTAAGTATACTTCAATATAGCTGACAAAAGAAAAAAAAACAAAGATTTTTAATACACAATTATAATCTTACACTACTTCATGTAGTTAGGTTTCATACTGACCAAAAAAAAAAAAAAAAATGGAAGAGTTACATCAGGAGGTCTAGGTGGACTATTCCCCAAAGTATCATAAAAACACATATGGTCACTTTTTTCAGAATCTCAGTGCAAGTAGTTCTCTCTAATATCTAAGATCATAATTTCAGAAAAGAAATCAAACTTTCATTCTTAAAACTTAGAATTATATACTCTTTTTTGCCTTGTAAAACTGATTTTTAGTATTTATTTAGAAAATCATTCTACTTTTCATAATGTTCTAGGGAATAATTGTGATTATTTGAGTATTATTCATGTAAACATTCATATAATTAAGAGCAAAAAGAGATCCTAAAGCTCACCTCGTTCAAAACCCTCATTTTACATATGAAGAAGTCCAAAGAGGTAGATCTTGTCCAGGACTACAAAAATAATTACAGAAATAGCCAAGAGTTGAAGACCTCCCTCATGATTCCCAAAACAATGCTTTTGTACCTTTTCTCCATTTTCATGCTTTAGTATGCCAAATCAGACTGTCTTACTTTTGGTCTGTCTGAGAAACTAAGATATATACTCATTACCTGAAACTGAGATAATCTGTGTAAACCCAGGTAAATAGAGTAAAATATAAGATATAACAGATAAAGTTTGTTAAAATGAACATTCAGAGCATCAAAATTTTGAATTATTTTCATATTTTACAATTAGAGATGATTCAAGGTCATTTCTTTAATGCCATTCATTCACTTGCAACCAGATCTGCTTGCAAAAAGGCTCAGAGTAAAGAATGAATTTACAAAATTTGGTGCCACATAGATAGTAATCTGTCTAAAATACAATACTTTCTTATAGTTCATTCAGCATTTTTAAAATTTAGGTTTAATTCTGCCTAAAAATACAATGTAAAAATGTGCAAATACAACTTTTGAGTATTTCATGAAAAAACTACCAGAAGGCATTTAAGGAGGAGCTCTAAGACTGTTTTCTCTCTCTTTACTTTGACTAGCTTAATTATCATTGAGAAAACATGTTTTTAATTAATTTTTAAAATAAGAGGGTATTTACATGAAAGCACATCAGATGTTATCAAAGGAATGATTGATCGACTTCTGTTTTGAAAAATCTATACCTCTTTTAAAGCTGTTCACATTGGGAAACCTGCACACAACTGCCTAATTTTCATTTCACTGGATGTAAATAGAGTACAAAAAATATATATTTTATTTTTTCATCTTATAAATTGCCTCACAAACTGCAGTTTGTGTGTGAATCATCTCATTCCTCACTTAACAATCTTCTGAATGGAATGCCTAAACTCAAGAGTGACAACACCAACAGAATTCAGTGTAATAACAATATTATTGCTGAGTAAAGAAAAGAAAAGCAAAAACAATGAAAGCTTGACCAGGTCCTAAGAATGCACATAATTTCCTTGGGATGCTGGCTGATCAATTTTTAAGTGTTGACCTACATCTCTCCTTTTATTCTACTGATCAGATTTTCCATTTCCCTTTCCTTCCTATCATGGATTCCTTTTTCTTATAAACAACAGCTCTCAAAATCAGAGATACTTTCTAGTGAGTTGGGTTGGGCTGAGGTTGCCACTGGTGGCTCAAAATAAGAGAACAAAAGAAAACATGAGTGGTGGATTAGGGAAGTGGAATAACATCACATGAAGACAAAATCATACTCCAACTAGTGACTGAACATGAAAAAGATACTTAAATTCTCAAAAATTGGCACAGTTGTTAAAGTAGAACAATGGACTCACCCTTTAGCTTCTAACATTGTTTTGATCTTACAATCATGAGCATTTAGAATTAGAGTATTAGTTTAATTTACAGATCATCTGAGAATCATGGACTTCAAAGTAGTCCATAAATGTCCTGAATTGTTTGAAAAATATTTATGTGTTTATGTCTACAGAGAGTCTTCTTAGAAGTTTCTTCCCTGCCCCCACACAGACAAATTCACAAAACACTCCTAATCTTTCAATAGTTGGGAAATTAAGGCCCACAGATGGAAAATTACTCTTCCAAGTCACATGTACCACATGGAAGCCTCAGAAGATATTTATATTTTCAAGAAAATGTTGACTATTAAATGTTTCATCAACACCTCCTTTGCTTTCCCTCTATGTCATGTTCCTTTCTGGTCTTTGTTACTTTTGGCCTCTGTCTTCACTTACAAGAGTCCCTTTACTATTTCTTGCAGGGCTAGTTTAGTGATCACAAATTCTTTTACTTTCTGTTTGTCCTGAAAGCTTTTTATTTCTCATGATTTGAATGGCATCCTAGCTGGGAAAGTATTCTTGGCTGTATATTTTTCTCATTTAACACTCTGAATGTATCATGCCAATACTTTCTGGCCTGCCAAGTGTCTGTGGCTAGGTCTCTGCCAGTCTAAGGTTTCTACCCTTGTAGGTCATGGACCTATTCATTTGGTCTTCCATATCACTAGTTCTCTCTTCTGGTTCATTTATTCTACCAGTTAGAGCCTCCATTTTATTTCTTTTATTTTTTTTTTAATTTAATTTTAGTGTGTGTGTGTGTGTGTGTTCCAAAATTCATTGCTGATGCACCACATCCAGTACTCCATGCAATATGTGCCCTCCTTAATACCCACCATCAGATTCACCCAATCCCCTAACCACCTACATTCCAAAACCCTCATTTTGTTTCTCAGAGTCCACAGTTTCTCATGGTTTGTCTCCCCCTCTGATTTCCCCCAACTCATTTCTCCTGTCCATCTCCCAATGTCCTCTGTGTTATTCTTTATGGTCCACAAGTAAGAGAGACCATATGATAATTGACTCTCTCTGCTTGACTTATTTCACTCAGCATAATCTCTTCAAGTCCCATCCATGTTGATACAAAAGTTGGGTATTCATCCTTTCTTATGGAGGCAAAATACTCCATAGTATATATGGATCATATCTTCTTTATCCATTTGTCTGTTGAAGGCCCCTTGTTTCTTTCACACTTTGGTGACTATGGCCATTGCTGCTATGAATATTGAGGTACAGATGGCCACTCTTTTCACTACATCTGTATCTTTGGGGTAAATATCCAGTAGTTCAATTGCAGGGTCACAAGGTAGCTCTATTTTTAATTCTTAAGGAATCTCCACACTGTTTTCCAAAGTGGCTGCACCAACTTGCATTCCCATCAACAGTGTAGAGGGTTTCCCCTTCTCCACATCCTCTCCAACAATTGTTGCTTCCTGTTTTGTTGATTTTGGCCATTCTAACTGGTGTAAAGTGGTATCTCAATGTGGTTTGGATTTGAATCTCCCTTATCGCTAATGATGATGGACATTTTTTCATGTGTCTCTTAGCCATTTGTATGTATTCTTTGGAGAAGTGTCTGTTCATGTCTTCTGCCCATTTTTTGACGTGATTACCTGTTTTTTGTGTGTTGACTTTGAGGAGTTCTCTATAGATCTTGGTATCAGCCCTCTGTCTCTAGTGCCATTTGCAAATATCTCCTCCCATTCCGTGGGTTACTTCATTGTTTTGTTGACTGTTTCCTTTGTTGTGCAGAAGTTTTCAATCTTGATGAAGTCCCAAAAGTTCATTTTTGCTTTTGTTTCCTTTGCCTTTGGAGACATTTCTTGAAAGAAGTTGCTGTGGCCGATGTCAAAGAAGTTACTGCCTATGTTCTCCTCTAGGATTCTGATAGATTCCTGCCTCACATTGAGGTCTTTTAGCCATTTCAAGTTTATCTTTGTGTATGGTGTGAGATAATGGCTGAGTTTCATTCTTCTACACATAGCAGTCCAATTTTCCCAGAACCATTTATTGAAAATAATGTCTTTTTTCCACTGCATATTTTTTCCTGCTGTATCGAAGATTATTTGGCCATAATGTTGACAGTCCATATCTGGTCTCTCTACTCTGTTCTACTGGTCTATGTGTCTGTTTTTGTGCCAGTACCATTCTGTCTTGGTGATCATAGCTTTGTAGTAAAGCTTGAAATCAGGTAACATGATGCCCCCAGATTTGTTTTTCTTTTTCAACATTTCCTTAGCAATTCAGGGTCTCTTTCAGTTCCATACAAATTTTAGGATTGTTTATTCCAGCATGTTGAAAAATATGGTGGAATTTTGATTGGGATGGCATTGAACATATAGCTTGCTCTAGGCAGTATAGACATTTTCACAATGTTTATTCTTAGGATCCATGAGCATGGAATGCTCTTACACTTGGTGTCTTCTTCAGTTTCTTTCATGAGTGTTCTGTAGTTCCTTGAGTACAGATCCTTTACCTCTTCAGTTAGGTTTGTTCCCAAGTATCTTATTTTTTTTTGTGCTATAGTAAATGGAATTGATTCTCTAATTTCCCTTTCTATATTTTCATTGTTAGTGTATAAAAAAGCAACTGATTTCTGTGCACTTATTTTGTATCCAGCCACTTTACTGAATTGCTATATAAGTTCTAGTAGTTTGGGTTGGAGTCTTTTGGGTTTTCAGAAAAAGTATCATGTCATCTGTGAAGAGAGTGAGTTTGATTTCTTCTCTCAGTTTGAATACCTTTTATTTCTTTAGTTTGAATACCTTTTATACCTTTAATCAGGAATGGATGCTGTCTCTTGTCAAATGCTTTTTCTGCATCAATTGAGAGGACCATATGGTTCTTCTCTCTTCTCTTACTGATTTGTTCTATCACATTGATTGATTTGTGAAGGTTCCAAATGGGTCTCTTCTAGACAACATATGGAGGACAAACATTTTGTCTAATCCGCAATACTGTGTCATTTTATGGGAGTGTTTAGGCTGTTCACATTGAGAGTAATTATTGCAAGAAAACGTTTTTATTGACATCATCTTGCCTTTGAAGTCCTTGTTTCTATAGATTGTCTTTGTAAATTTTTGTTCTTTGTCACTCTTGGGTTCTTTCTTCTTCTATAGACCCCCCCTTAATAGTTCTTGTAGTGTGGCTTGGTGGTCACATACTCTTTTAAACTTTGCCGGTCTTGGAAGCTCTTTATCTCTCCATCTATTTTGAATGTCAACCTTGCTGGATAAAGTTTTCTCGACTGCATGTTCTTCTCATTTAGTGCCCTGAATATGTCTTGCCAGCCCCTTCTGGCTTGCCAGGTTTCTGTGGACAGGTCTGACGTTATTCTGATGGACCCTACTCTTTACATAAAGAGTCTCTTCCCTCTAGCTCCTGTCTAAAATTATGATTCATCAGTTTCACAATCAAGTGTCTCGAGATCTTTCTAGATTCATTGTTCTTGGATGGGGGGGTGCTCTTTCTGCCTCTAATACATGAACACTGGTTCCATTCCCCAGATTGGAAAAAAATTTCATGCAGAATTTGTTCAACTGTATCTTGTTCAACTTGAACTTGAGAATTTGCTCAACTCTGTCTTCTTTCTTTCTCCTCCCCCTCAGGGATCCCAATAATTCTGACATTGGAAGGTTTCATGGTGTCAGTTATTTCCCTAATTCTGTTTTCATGGCTTCTAAACTGTTTCTTCCAGGCCTCCTCTTGATACTTTTTCTCTATAGGTTTGTGCTCTAGATTGATAATTCTATCTTCTGCCTCATTTACCCTAGCTGCTTGAGTATTTAGATTAGATTGGATCTCACTGATAGCATTTTTAACTTCTTCCTGGGTGGTTTTCACTTCTGTCCTTAGAAATTACATGTTGTCACTAATGGTTTTCTCCATCCTAGCCATTGCCTGGATAATTGTTACCTGAATTCCCTTTCTGACATAATGTCCATATCCCATAGTTCTGAGGGAGAGGGCACAGTCTCTGAATTTTTCCTTTGTTGGGTGTTCCTCCCTCATTTTGGTGAGAAGTGGCTGAGGGGATGTGTAGCTGAATATATCAACCATGATCCAGGAATGGTGCACCCTGGAATGCTTCTGAGTAATAAGAAGTCACCACTAAAAAGAGAGAGAAAAAAAAAGAAAGAGAAAAAAAGAGAGAGAAAAAAAAGAGAAGACCCTGTCAGAATGCACCCCAAAGGTAAGATTTATAAGGTATACAAACAAAATTGGGCAAACAAGAAGACCAACAAAAATAAATGACAAGAAAAAAAAAAAACAGCCAAAAGGAACCCCAAGGATAAGATTTATATAATACCAAAACAAAAACAAATACACAGAAACACTGGCAGAAGAAAAAGATGGAGGGTGGTTATAAATCCTCTCTGTGGGAAAGGAAGGTTATTTTGATTCTTCCAAGGTATCTTGCTACCTTTGTTAAAGGACTCAACTTTCCAGAGATAAAGCGAAATTGTAACTGGTTTATATATAAGGATAGTATTGGATATATATATAAGGATGAAGGAAAGAGGATTACCTTGAAGCTTATATCTATATGTGTATTAAAAAAAATAGAAATGCAAAAGAAAAACACAGATATATGTATGAAAAAAGTTCAAGTTAAAAGGTTGTTATGGAATATGTTGTATTGAACCTCTAGTTGTAATGGTAAGTTAAAAAATCTAGAAGTATAAGAATAGTGAGAACGAATTAAAAATAAAAGTTGTATCTATGAAATATAGAGGCATTAGGGTAATACTGGCAGCTTAATATATTGTTTTCCCCTGATATTGGGGTTTTACAGTTGTCCTCTCATTCTTTTGGCTGGCTTTCTGGGGGAGGGGCCTGCCACATTGTTTTTCAGTCAGTCTTGCTTGGGTTGAGTCCTTCTGCTCCCTATCAAGGGACTCCCCTCTGGGTTGTCCAGAACACACAGACTCCCCTTCTGCAAAATCTGCTGAGCCATGCAACCTCCCACAGGCAGTGCATGTCCCCAGCCACAGTCTCAGGGGTCACCCAAAGCACCCGCTTGTCTCTTCACCCCCATGCCACCAAAACCTTGAGCGATATTGGTCCAAGGAGCCTGCTTCCGATGGCTGCCTTTGCTGGGACTGCTGTCTGGGGTCCAGACCTCAGGGTTCACAGGTCATGTCCTCCCTCCTCCCCTGCCAAGATCCCAACCTGAATTTTTCAAGCCCAGGCTGGGAGTGTTCAGTCTCTTGGTCAGTCCTAGAGACCACCAGCTAATGCCCCCACGGAGCTTTCTCAGGGGCAGATGGGGAACACAGTTCAGATCTTGGTTGTGGTCATGCAGTGCACACAGAGGCTGTGGTTCTAGAGAGCACTAGCTGGCGCACACACCAGACTCCCTCACGTGTGTGGGCCAGAGTGCACCTAGCTGAGTGGTGGTGCAAGCAGCAAAAAGCCAGAGTAGAGCCTCTTTTTTTTTTATTGCATCTCATTAATGGCCTTTTTGATTTAGATTTGATTAGAATTTAGTTCTTTTATTTCTCCAGGAAGGGATTCTCCAGTGTCTTCTATGCTTTTTTTCAAGCTCAGGTAGTATCTTTAAAATCATTGTTCTGAAATCTAGTTCTGACATCTTACTTATATCCATACTGATTAGGTTCCTGGCAGTCAGTACTGTCTCTCATACTCTTTTTTGAGGTGAGTTTTTCTGTCTTGTCATTCTTGCAGAAAGTGGTTGCTTTTCTATTTATAGAATTGCAGCAATTCTTTTCTTAGATATTAATTGAGTTTAAGTTGTTCAGAATGATTTGATAGCTATCTAGCTGAATTCCTGGGACCAGACAAAATGAGGGCTCTTAGTCCTCTGCTATCTTGAACTATCTTCCAAACCACCCCTTTTAAATGAGATCTCAGTTTAAATTCTTCTGGGTGATTTACAAATATCTGTTTTGAATTTTTAATCTTAATTATTTTGTTTCAGAATCACTAACCAGGTAAGAGAAAAAAAGAGAAATTTGGGAAGAAGCTTTCTTTTCTAAAGAAACTAATGTTGGGGAGGTTACAAGTAATATTCCTTTCAAATATAGTACTCCTCATTGAGAGCAAAAGACCATTAAGTAGGTAATACACACTGCTCCCAAAATGAAAAAAAACTTTCAAATTTTAAAATATTTATGATGCTTTTTCAAATGTTTGTTTTTAAAGAAAGGAGACAGTATGCCTGATTCTCTCAGTCAGACAGTGATATCTCACACACTGTCCTTGCTGTGTTCAGTAAATCTGACACGTGTCCTGCAGAATTGATGTAATCCACATCTCACTTCACTCCAATTTGTCTGAATTCTTTTCATCACAATTTCCATATATCCTGATGGTTTGATTCTAAGAAAAACATTTTGGATGCCATCTTCAGCTTCCTTCCAAAATGCCAACATGTTGACACATTTTAATTCAATAGCCAACCACACAGTAGCTTAATCATTTCAAGTACATCCTGATTTTTTAAAATATATTTTAAGTTGCTAATAGCTTTCCATCCTTTATTTTTTTAATTTTTAAAAGATTTTATTTATCTATTTGACAGAGAGAAAGAGAGAGAGATCACAAGTAGGCAGAGAAGCAGGCAGGGTGAGAGGGAGAAGTAGGATCCCTGATGAAAAGGGACCCTGATGTGGGACTCGATCCCAGGACCCTGGGATCATGACCTGAGCCAAATCAAACACTTAACCAACTGAGCTACCCACTTCTTTATGGAATCAAATTGCCAGTCTTTCACTATGAAGGAAGTTGCTACTAACCCTCTTATAAAGCAAGGAGGTCCAAAGCCAGGATAGCCAGGGTAGCACTTTGATCACTTCAAGCTGACATTTGAGATGATTACCCCAAAGCGTGGCTTTAAAAGATCCAGATGCTTAAAGTAAAATCTTGGAAAAAAGCCCACCTACCACTCTTCTGTTTAAACCACAAGATTTTTCTCTTAACTTTGTCCTTGAACTTTGAGACAGATATAGGACCTTGACATTCTGTGAGTTTCTGGGCTTTCACTATTAGGAGAAAGATGTCTTCATAAATCTCTCCCAGAAGAACATGGCAGTTTCAACTGTCAGAACTAGAAATTATGCTATGTAACTAGGAATACTTGCTCAACAAGTTTTTCCTTGCATGACCTTAAGTAAATCACTTCACCTTTCTCGTGCTCATCCATTTTTTTTTAACTTGTGGAGTGAAGAGAAATTAATTTAATTCTACTGTTCTTGGGGCACCTGGGTAGCTTAATGGGTTAAGCCTCTGTCTTTGGCTCAGGTTATGATCTCAGGGTTCTGGGATTGAGCCCCTTGGGCTCTCCGCTCAGCAGTGAGTCTGTTTTCCTCTCTCTCTCTCCGCCTGCCTCTTTGCCTACTTGTGATCTCTGTCTGTCAAATAAATAAATAAATATTTTTTTAAAAAGTCTTCTGTTCTTGCATGGGATAGACTAGAGGGATACTATGAAATAAATAGCATGCTACTATACTGTAAGTTACTACTAAAAAGGAGAATATAATAGGGACAGTAGTAAAAACATATAAAACCTAAACAGTCTCCAAAAGAAGTGCCAAAATGTGGCCAGTGGTGTATTTTCAACTGAGTTTAATGTATATCATAATTATCTTTTGAATGAGACAGATCTGGGTCTTCTTTGATAGATATGGCTGCATTGCTGTAAGCATCTCCACTCCTAGCTTACAAAACTTTCCATCAGGCATACATAATTACTATTTCTACTTTAGAAATCATCATATTCCAGGAAAATAAATAAATGAGACCTAGACACATCTTAAGACATTTTGAGAAGAATTAAATAACTTTAATTCTAATATGCAGATATTATTAATCTCATACCATATTTAACTAGCAAATAAAGTTATACTTGGGGGTTTCCTGCCCTAACCTTTGTAGCATTGGCTGTACTAGTTATTAGGATAAGATACCAGCCCAACAAAATTGCTGAATTTTTTTATTCAGTTCAAAAGTAAAATTGAGTAGAGGACATAATAGCCATTGTTATTGTAAAGAAAGTTGATAATGATTTGGTCCTTCTTCAAAACAACTAACCTGAGTCATACACAGTATTTCCTTTTGGTTAAAACAAATGACTTCTCCAACATCAGGTATGCCCTCATATACAGGCATGTAATATCATGTTTTTATGTATTTTTACCACTTCTATGACATATAGATTAAATCTAACAATTAAAAACTAGTCATAGAAATACATAGGAACTTCCATTTTTTTGTAATTTTAGACAGATTAAACATTAACTGAAACACCTTCCACAATAGCACAACTAAAGTTGATGAATAAAATGCAGAAACAAAAATCCTATCCAGCAAAAGGAAGAGGATTCTGTGTGCACTGGAGCTTGCATTAACCTGGGGCCAACTGTCCATCACTGACAGCCTAAAGCTTCTACTATAATCAGCCAAACACATTGGAGAGGGGAGACAATCACTAGGGTGCTAGCAGGCTGGCAGTTCAGTCAAGAGAAATTTAGAGAAGACTAGAACTTTGGAACAATCATAATTCAAAGTAGGTTAAAATCTGGAGAGACTTAGCAGAAACTTTTATCTGACTCTATTGGATTCCAAGTGGAACTGAACAAAAAGGTAAAATAGTCTCCTTTGAGAATTACTAACAGCAAGACTCATTTATATAAGTCTGGGACAGATTTCCCACCACTTCTGTTAAACAACCCCCAAGCTAGAAATTTCCTGTAGCCCGGTTCCAGGCCAGTATTACCTTCAGACTCCTAGAAAAAAAAAAAGAAAAAAAAAGTAGAATGCACTCAATTTTTTAAAAAAGATTTATTTATTAGAGAGAGAGAGCATGGGAGAGTGGAATGTCAGGGGGAGATGGAAATAGAGAAACTTAAGCAGACTCTACACTGAGTGTGGAGCCTGTTGTGGGGCTCAATCTCATGACTTTGAGATCATGACCTGATCTAAAACCAAGAGTTGGAGCTTAGCCTATTTCACCACATAAGCATCTCAGTAGAATTCACTTTAAAATAAAATCTCAAGGAATTCACACGTAATTCTAATAATATGATGAAAATAAACTAAAAGGCAATATAGATTTAAAAAAGGAAAATATTTATATGTTTATCTCCATGAGAAACAACCAGCAAGAAAAAATAACCAAAATATCAATTGCATAAAAGCTGGAGTTATTTTATTGTCTGACCAGAATATGTCAGTCTCCAAAAGAAGTGCCAAAATGTGGCCAGTGGTGTATTTTCTTTTAAACTATGTTCAAAGAAATAAAATGCTTTAGAAAGTATGGCCAAGTAGATTTGATAAGAATAAATTTAAACTGTAGACATGAATGTCTATACTGAATTTATAAATTTAATGGACAAAATGCAATACAGTAAGAAGATCTGTATATTCATCTTCCGTTAGCAAAATGGAGAACAGAAACAAAGAAGTTAAACCAACAACAGAACATGGAGGACATACATGAATAATAAATAAGAGAAATTATAACCTAGTGTTGTAATAGGGTAATATAATATAATATAATATGGTTGGATAGGGTAAGAAAATCTTACATGACCTAGAATTCCAGAAGGAGATACATGAAGAATGGAGAAAAACTAATCCTTGAAAAATATACTGCAGACATTTGTGGGTAACTGAAATAAACCATTACTCCTCACACATTTATAAACATAATTAACCCCAAGAAGAATACATATTTGAAAATTCAAATTAGGAACAACATAGTAAAATACCAAAGACAAAATTAAAAGCACTCCATAAGAAAATATAGACTAAGTATAAAAGGTCTATAAATAAATATTGGCAACACTAAAGTCCAAAAGACAGTGTTTTTCTATCTTTACATAGGTGACTTAAAAAAAAAATCCTGGAAATCTACACCTGGTGAAATTGACCTTCAGAAATGAGATAAAATGGAAGTATTTCCAGACAGATGAAAACTGAAAGCATGTTGTAGACTTTAATTGAAGATACCTCTAGAGCATATTTTTTATTAAGAAAGAAAATTAATTTTAAGGTAAAGTCTAAGGTGCAAGTGGAAATTTTGAGTAAAGAAAATGATACAGGTCACTAAAATTAACAAATTATATACATAAAAACAACAACAATAATATTGAGTTTATAAAATTAATCAATTAAAGTAAAAATAAATTCTGGTCAGTAAGTGGGAAAAAATGATATATGAGAGGATTCATGGTAGTAGAGAAGTAGACATAATCAGTTCTTTGCATTGTTTGATAAGAGATTAGCATTAAGATTTATTACTAAATACATACATATACACATGTGAATTTTACAAAGTATAGAAAAACCACTAAATTTTAGGTATAGTTTAGATATACATTCTAAAGCAGTAGGTGGAAAAATTATGACTGAAAAAACAGAAAAGGAGAAAGAAATAAACAAATTTAAATGAACCTAAAGAACATACAATCAAATCATAGTCAATGTAGGGCTAAAAGCAAGTTGTCAGACTATATTTTTCCTTAAATATATGGGGAAAAACTCCTAGAGGAGAACACAGATCGCAACATCTTTGACCTTGGCTGAAGCAACTTCTTGCTAGACACATATCCAAAGGCAAGGGAAACAAAAGCAAAAATGAACTTTTGGGACTTCATCAAGATAAAAATTTTTGCACAGCAAAGGAAACAGTCAACAAAACTAAAAGGCAACCTATGGAATGGGAGAAGATATTTGCAAATGACATATGAAATAAAAAGCTAGTATCCAAGACCTACAAAGAACTTATCAAACTCAACACCCCCCCCCCACAAAAAAATAATCCAGTTAAGAAATGGGCAGAAGACATGAACAGACTTTTCTCCAAAAAAAGACATACAAAGTCTTTAATGTTGACCATGCTGACCTCACCAACAGACATGAAAAAATGCTCCACATCACTGGGCATCAGGGAAATACAAGTCAAAACCACAATGAGATACAACCTCACACCAGTCAGAATGGCTAAAATTAACAAGTCAGGAAACAATGATGTTGGCGAGGATGCAGAGAAAGGGAGACCCTCTTACACTGTTGGTGGGAATGCAAGCTGGTATACCCACTCTGGAAAACAGTATAGAGGTTACTCATGAAGAGCTACCCAATGATCAGCAATTGTACTACTCGGTATTTACTCCAAAGATAACAAATGTAGTGCTCTGAAGGGGCATGTGCACCCGAATGTTTATAGCAGCAATCTCCACAATAGCCAAACTGTGGAAAGAGCCAAGATGTCCATCAAAGAACAAAGAAGATGGATAAATTGATAAAGAAGATGTGTTGTACATATATATGGAATATTACTCAGCTATCAGAAAGGATTAAATCATACCATTTACATTGATGTAGATAAAACTAGAGGTTATTATGCTGAAGGAAATAAGCAGAGAAAGACAATTTTCATATGGTTTCAGTCATATGTGGAATATAAGAAACAGTGGAGATGTTCATAAGGGAAGGGAAGGGAAAATGGAATTGGAAGAAATCAGAGATGGAGACAAACAATGAGAGACTCTTAATTATGGGAAAGAAACTGAAGGTTGCTGTATGTGAGGTGGGAAAGGAGAAGGGATAACTGGGTGATGAGCATTAAGGAGGGAATCTGACGTGAGGAGCACTGGGACTGGGTGTTATATGCAACTGATGAATTACAGAAATCTACATCTGAAACTAATGATATTCTATATGTTGGCTAATTGAATTAAAAAATTAAAAATTTAAAATAAATCTTTAAAAATTTTTAAACATTGTATGGGGAACAAAGCATGGAAAGTCTAGGAAAATTTAAAAAAAAGTATGCCAAAGTCAAGCAGAATAAGTAGATTGGGCATATCTACATTAATATTAGATAAAATATGCACCAAAGAAAGAGAACAATAAACACAATAATCAGCTATTGAGAAAAGATTCAACTCAACAGAAAGATTATACATTTGCATCTAAAACAAGGTTTGTTGTAAAAACTTCTGGAAGACAGAATTATGGAAGTAGTAGAAGAAAGAGAATAGCAGTAGTAACAGGATAAATTATATATAAAGGAAAAATGCAATAGGAGAAAAATGATTTTCTAGGCAGGAACCCAAATCTGAAAGTATACAGGTACACAAAAGTTCCCTCAGAAAACTGCAAGTTAATTTAAAGACTACCTGAGAAAACCCAGCAGTTTAAAAAATAGTCAGTTTAAAAAATAGTTTAAAAAATAATCTTCCATCAGGTGTTTAACTGTAAATTATTTCCACTATTAATTTAGGAATAATAATCATAATAAATGATATGCCAAAAAGCATACAGTAGAAAACACACTGATGATTTATTTTAGTAACATTTCATTCAAATAAGGAACAAAACACAGGTGCTATTCGGGATACTGTATAGCTCATACAACCTACCCTTTACTCCTTTTTAGCATGATATGCTGAGGCATAAAAATTTTGGTACTTCCTTGTAGCTAGTAATATGAATGCAAAATAAAATCTGCCAATTAGGTGTACTCCCATAGAGTTAGAAGACACAAATGATGAGTTAGAGACCATCTTTCTTCCCCTATTGGCTCTTCTGCAAGCAAATATTGACATGAAAAAGTGAAAATATTCTGCAACAGTGTCCCAGAGTATCAAGAGACAGTTACGGTAATGAGAACAGTGGCATTTATATCAGTGGGAGTTTCTTACTCCAGAATTTGTATCCCTGTATCTCAGCTAAGGAGACCTATGTTTCTCTTTCCTGTGTGCACAAATTAAGACGTATGGGAAGTGCCACTGTAGCTTGTGGCATCTTTTTGCTCAGTTGTGGTCTTAGAAATAGTACTCCTAGGTTGAAGCAATCTTGCATTGTGCTGAATGCCATTCTTGGAGGTTTAGCCTACAACATAGTCCTTCGGATCTTCCTGGGACTTTGTCACTGTCACCCTCTTTAATCAAACCTCTTCTTTCTTAAAAGTACATGAGAAGGTTAGGGGAGCCTGGTGGTGGGTTTTAGGGAGGGCACGTATTGCATGGAGCACTGGGTGCGGTGCAAAAACAATGAATACTGTTACGCTGAAAAGAAATAAAAATAAATAATTTTTTTTTTTTAAAAAGTACATAGAGTAGTTTCTATTCTCTACACGCCTTCCTGACTGACAAAGGTATCCAGTATCATTCCTTCTATTTAACTTTTTTTCTTCTGGATATCTTATACAGTATGATAATATAAGAAGTTAAAAAAAAAAGATAATGAGAAACAGAATGCAATTCACTGAACTGTCATTAGGTGTAAACTATGTGGTTATTTACATATGTCTATTAAATCAAGTTTGTTAATTGGATTGTACAAATATTTTTGAGTTTTGTCAGTAGGATCAATTGCTTATAAGGCATCCTAAAACCCCTTGTTGTGATAGTATATTTGTGCATTTGTCCTTGTAGTTATTTGTATATGTTGGCTTTACATATTTTGAAATATGTGTGAAATTCTTACATATTCCTTGTGTTTTAAATTGGTTTTTGCCTCAAAATCACAGATTAGGCAAAATTTTCAGGATTACTAAATAAGTGGCCTGGCTTGGATTTCATAGGCAGTCTGTCAATCATCGTTGACCATCATCCTTCTGCAGATCAACACAGGAAACTTATTTATTTATGAGGCATCCATTCTGATTGACCTCTCCCAATCATTTGTTATTCCTTATATTTCAATTCTATATTTTAAGACTACAGTCATTTTATTACTGTTTTCTGTATCAATGTTTGCATAGAATTATCTACATTCTTATTAATTTTTTTATTTCTTCCTCTGCTCTCAAATCTTCTACCTAAGATCACTGCAACTCAGCAGGAATAGTGACTTAGGGATGATAAGAGTCTTTTGGTAAGAAATACCTTGTTCTATTTGTCTGATTTTTATAAATAAACATTAGTTACTCTTGGTATGACACTTTGGATTTCTTTCATTCTTTCAAAATTCTCAAAATGTGTTTCTCCTATATTTGGGTTTCCTTTATTGCTTATGGAAAGTCACCTATCAGCCTAATTATTACTTGGCAATAACAATCTCCCCCCACATTTTTTTTTTCCATCATCCACTTACAAGATCTTTTTCTTTGGCATTGTGTAATTTCACTACAATGTGAACAAGTGAGAATTACTTGGCATGTATCCTACTGAAATTCATTTGACTTCCTGAATCAAAAAATTGGTATTATGTAAAAATTTATAGGAAATTTTTCTGCCATTTTTTTCTTCAACTATAGATCTCCCCATTTCTCTTATTGTTTTCTTCAGGTGATTCAAGTATGTCATATTTTTCTCATTTCTCTTTTATGTTTCTTATCTTTCACTCTTCCTATTTCCTTATTTTTCTTTTTTTAAAGATTTATTTATTTATTTGAGAGAGAGAGAGCAGGCATGTGAGGGCACTTGTTAGACTTGAGTGAGTGAGGGTAAAGGAGGCAATTGTCAAGCAGACTTCCTGCTGAGCATGGAACCCAGGGAATGTCTTGCTGAGGGGCTGAATCTCACAACCCATGAGATCCTGACTTGAGTAGAAATGAAGAGCCAGATGCTTAACCAACTGAGCCACCTGGGTGCCCCTCTTTATTTTTCTTTTTATGATCTGATTAAGTTCTTGGATCTAATTCCAATATATTAATTCTCTCCCAGTTGTGTCTAAACTACTGATAATTTCATATATTTAATTATTTCAGTTATTTTACTTTTTATTTTTAGAAATATTATTTATTTTTCAAATCTGCTTGGTCATTTTTGCAGTCTTGCTATTCTTTTTCATTTTTTTAAAATACTTTTAACAAATTTGATTTCATGTGGCAATAAATTATTTAAAAAGTTGTTTTCTCTTTCCATCCAATGTCAAATTTTGAGACATAAATAAATCTCTCTTACAGGTCACTACTGAATTCTCCACTTCTTGCAGATTTGTCCGTTGTCCTCTGTACTTCTTGAGGTCAGGAAAACCAAAGGTCAATTCTCTTTGATTTGGCAAATGTCATCAGGCAAAGGCCTGTTTCAGTCCTCTATTCAGGCACAAAGTTCCTACTATCAGAATTCCCAACTTTCCTATGAGATTCCCTGTATTTTTAGAGGGGTGAACTTATTTAGTAAATGCAGTTGACTTCAGCCCAAAGAACCTGTTCAGTTATTAAGTATAACATATTATCAAAAATATAACTTGATTTTTATTTATTGTACTGTCCTCAAATGGAATGAGGTGTAAAAGGAGCCTGGTACTTGACCTGTCTTAATCAGCATTATATCCTGAACCTATATAACAGTGCCTAGAACATAACTAACAATTATTGAGGGAAAAAATTATAAGTATTTATTTTATTTAATATTTACATTATAGGAATTTGATCAAACACAAGAAAATATTAATGATTAAAATAAGTATATTTCTAAAATTTTTCTACATTTTCTAATTTTTCACCAGTGAGTATGCATTACATTTTAGTAAGAATAATTTTTATAGTTATGTATTATTTTTAGTAAGTTAAATAATTACTTTAATTCAGTAGCTATAACCCATATAAAGATAGTTACTTTCTTAAAATTTCTATGTAACATTTAAGCTTCTATTTTTAAACTGAAACATTTTAATTGCTTAATATATGTCTGACTGATTCTAAGTTTCTTGTGCATGTTGTCTCAGTTAATTTTCAATAAAATATTTCCCATTTTACATATGAAGAAATAAGTGAAGCTAAGGAACTTCCCATGGTCATATTAAAGATTATAATAACAGAGAAAAGACAGTAGCCAAGTAAGATAGAGATGCAGCCCTTAGACATCTTGTGTGACTTCTAACCAAGGTCAAAGTCATATATTTAAATGCTGTACTAAAGTGTCTTTTCCTCTGTAAAAGTAGTGTCCTGATCATAAAGCATCAATGGGGCTTTATGGAAGATATAATACTCTGCTTGTATTAGTTTGGTAGAGCTGCCATACAAAATACCACAGACTGGGTGGCATTACAGAAATTTACTTTCTCACAGTTTTGAATACTAGAAGTTGGAGATCAAGGTGTCAGCCAGGCTGGTTTCTTTTGAGGAATCTCACGTTAGCTTATAGACAAATGTCTTCTTGATGTATCTTCACATCATCTTTCTTTTGTAAGCATGCACCCCTGGTGTCTCTTCAATTGTCCTAATTTCCTCTTCTTATAAGGACATTAGTCACATTGGTTTAAAACCCACCCTAATAGATTGTAAAAATATTGTCTCCAATTACAGTTATATTTTGAGGTACTAGGGGCTATAAGACATGACCATTTGAATTTTTAGGAGAAGACAATTCAGTATATAATCCTGCCATATTAAGACAAGTGAGCATAAATGTAGTTTCATATTAAACATAGTTCTTAAGGATACCTTCAAGCCAAACAAGACAAAAGATTGCAACTATATAACTTATAATCTTTTATTGATATATGTGGATATTTTTATCTTGATTATGCTGACATTTTCTCAATCTAGAACTTGTTATTGCCATAAAAATTTGTTAAAATTTAATAGTGTGATGGTTAAACTTTCTGCTTTTTAAAAATCTTTTTTAGATCAGTTTAAAGTTTACAACAAAGAGTCAGAGGAAGATAGAGATTTCCTAAATAACTTCTGCACCCACACATGCGTTGTCTCCCTTGTTATCAGCATCACTCACCAGAATAGTGCATTTGTTCCTCAAGATGAAACACTGACACATCATAATAATCCAAAGTCCCTAGTTTACCCTAGGAATCACTGTTGGTGTTGTACATTCTATTGGGTTTGGACAAGTATATAATGGCGTAACCATCATTTTAATATCATGTGGAGTATTTTCACTGCCCTAAAATGTCTTTGTACTCTGCTTAATCACTCCAACCTCCACCTCATCACATCACCCACCTCCAGCAACCACTAATCCATTTATTGCCTATATAGGCTTGCCTTTCTAGAATGTCACATTGTTGGAATTATAAAGTATGTAGCCTCTTCAGATTAGTTTCTCTCACTAATATGCTTTACATTCTCCTTCATGTCTTTTCATGGCTTAATGCATTTTTTGCGGTGATAACTTTTTTTCTTTTATCTGAATGTACCAATGTTTACTTATCCATTCATCTACTGAAGGACATCTTGGTTGCTTTCGAGTTTTGGCAAATTAGGAAAAGCTACTATAAACATCTGTGTGCCAGATTTTTTTGTTGTTTTTGTTTTTGAATATAGGTTTTCAACTCCTTTGTGTAAATAAACATGATTGCTTATTGTATAGTAAGAGTATTTTTAGCTTTTAAGAAACCATCCAAGTGTCTTCCAAAATGGTTTACATTTTGCGTTGTCACCAGCAATATGTGAGAGTTCTTGTTGTTCCACATCTTTGTCAGCATTTTGGTGTTTCAGATTTGGCTCTTATGATTTGTGTACAATGGTATCTCATTGTTTTAAATTGTACTTCTCTTATGACATATGATGTAGAGCATCTTTTCATATGGCCATTTACTATTGGTGTATCTTCTTCAGTGAGGTGTCTCTTATGGTCTTTGACCCATTTTATAAACTGTTTTCTTATTGTTGAATTTTAAGAATTCTTTGTATATTTTGGGTAACAGTCCTTTATCAGGCATTTCTTTTGCAGATATGTTTTTTCAGTCTGTATCTTGCCTTTTAATTTTCTTGATATTGTCAATTTTTTCATTCACAGAGCATATCTTTAAATTTTAATAAATGAAGTCCAGCTTATTATTTTTTTCTCAAATAATTGTGTCTTTGATGTATCTAAAAAGGCATCACCATAGCCAGCGTAATCTAGGTATAGTCTTGCATTTTACACTTATGTCTATGATCTATTTGGAGTTAACTTTTGTGAAGAATTTAAGGGCTGTGTCTAGATTCAATTTTTGCATGTGAATATCCAGTAATTACAGTAGCATTTGTTAAAGAAACTATCTTTGTTCCATGATCTTTTGTCAAAAATCAATTGATTGTATTTTTGTGGGTCTACTGTTAGACTCTCTATTTGTCTCTTCTTTCACCAGTACCACTCTGTCTTGATTACTGTAGCTTTACAGTGAGTCTGGAAGTTGGGTAGCATCATCAGTCCTCCAACTTTGTTCTTCTCTTTCAGTATTATGTTGTTATTTTGATCTTTTGCTTCTCCCTATAAACCTTAGAATAAGTTTACAGATATTCATAAAATAACATGCTGGCATTTTGTTTGGGATTGCATTGATTAAGTTGGGAAGATTGAAATCTTGATCATACTAAATCTTTCTGTCTATAAACATGAAATATCTCACATTTATTTAGTTCTTTGATTTTGTTCATGAGAGTTTTGTAGTTGTCCTCATAAAGATCTTATATATTTTTATAGATTTATACCTAAGTATTTCATTTTGGGAGGTTCTAATGTAAATGGTACTGTTTTTTATTTCATATTCCACTTGTTCATTATTGGTATATAGGAAAACAAATGACATTCTTATTATTTTTTAAATATTTTATTTATTCATTTTGACAGAGAGAGACCACAAGTAGGCAGAGCAACAGACAGAGAGAGAGGGGGAAGCAGGCTCCCCGCTGAGCAGAGAGCCCAATGCGGGGCTTGATCCCAGGACTCTGAGATCATGACCTGAGCCAAAGGCAGAGGCTTAACCCACTGAGCCACCCAGGCGCCCCACAAATGGGACATTTTTATACTAATGTTTTATCCCACAAGCTTCCTATAACCACTTTTCAGTTCCAGGAGGGGTTTTTTTTGTTTGTTTTGTCTTGCCTGTCTTTTTTTTTTTTTTAAATCTTTTCCAATTTTCTATATAGACACTAAAATTATCTATGAAAAAGGAAATATATATGTCTTCCCTCCCCATCTGTGTATCTTTTATTTCCTTTTGTTGTCTTTTTTCATTAACTAATGTTTCCAAAATGATGTTGAAAAGAATTGGCAAGAGAAAGGATATCTTTGTCTGGTACACAATCTTGCTGGGAAAGCTCCAAGTTACTTCCCATTCAGTATTATGTTAGTTGTTAAGTTTTTGCGGATGGTCTTTATAAGTTGAGAAAAATTCCTCTCAGTTCCTTGCTTACTGAGAGGTTTTATCATGAATCAGTATTAGATTTTGTCAGATGCTTTTTCTGTATCAATTGATATAATTATGTAATGTTTTTGTTATGTTGATGTGTTGAATTACATTAATCAAGTTTTGTATGTCAGACCAGTATTTTATGCCTGGATTAAATGCCACTCATTTGTGGTATATAATTTTTTCATGCTTTTTGGGGGATTCAATTTCCTATTTCATTGAGGATTTTTACACCTGTGTTCATGAAAGATATTAGTCTATAGTTTTCTTTTCTGGTAATGTCTTTGTCTAGTTTTGGTAGTAGGGTAATGCACACCTCATACAATGAGATAGGAAGTATTCCCTCTGCTTCTGTCCTTTAAGATTATAAAGCACTGGTATAATTTATTCCTTAAACATTTGGTAGAATTCACCAGTGAACACATCTGAGTCTGGTGCTTTTTATTTTAGGAGGTTATTAGTTATTGATCCAATTTATTTCATAGATATAGACCTATTCAGATCATCTATTTCTTCTTGTGTGAGTTTTAGCTGATTATTGTTTCCAGGAAGTTGGTCCATTTCATCTAGGTTATCAACGTTAGGGGATAGAGTTGTTCATTGTGTTCCTTAATTATCCTTTTACTTTCCATGAGATCTATAATGAGAAGTGATGGCCTTTCTTTTATTTCTGATATCACTAATTTGTGCACTCTTTGTTGTTATTAGTTAGTTAGCTAGAGAAATATTGATTTTATAGATCTTCATAAAGAAATAGCTTTGGTTTTGTTGGCTTTCTCTAATGATTTCCTATTTTCAATTTCACTGGCTTTGTTTCTAGTTATTATTTTTCTTCTGCTTTCTTTGATTTTTTTCCCAACTTTTTCCTACTTTCCTCAGGTGGAAACATAGATTATTAATTTTAAATGCTTCCTTTTTTCTACTTTTTTCCTTTAACAACTGCTTTTGCTGCATTCGACAGATTTTGACAAGTTGTGTTTTCATTTTCATTTACTTCAAAATATTTTTAAGTTTCTCTTGAGAGCTCTTCTTTAACCCATGTGTTACTTGAAAATATGTTGTTTAATCTTTGTGTATTTTTGGACTTTCCTGTTATATCTCTGTTACTGATTTATAGTTTAATGCCATGGTGGTCTTAGAGCAGTCATCACATGATGTTTATTCTTTTCATTTTGTTAAATAGTTTTATAAACAAGAATGTGGTTTATTTTGGAAAATGTTCCCTGTAAGCTTGAGGGAAAAAAAATGTGTATGCTGCCATTGCTAGATAAAATATTCTATAGAAGTCAATTATACCCAGTCAATTAATGATGTTGTTGAGTTCCATTATGTCCTTACTGATTTTCTCCCTGCTGAATCTGTCCATTTCTGAGAAAGTCTCCAATTAAGATAATAGACTCATCTATTGTTCATGAAGTTTGACACTGCTGTTAGGTGTATACATGATAAGAATTATACTTCCTTGGAGAAGGAACCATTTATCATTATGTACTGGGCTTTTTAACTCTGATCATTCTCCTGACTTCAAAGTCCTTCTTTTGATTAGTATTAGTACAGTATATTTTTCTCCATCCATGTACTTTTAGTCTACATGTATTTATATTTAAAGTGGATTTCTTATAGACAATATGTCTATATACTCAATATAGACAATATGGGTTATGTTATTTGATCCACTTTGATAATCTTTGTCTTTTAATTGGTATAATTAGACCACTGATGCTTTCTATTTTTTGCCTTATTCTTTTATTTTTGTCTCCATTCTTTTTCTGTCCTTTGTGGTTTAGTTAAGCATTTTATGTGATTCCATTTTCTCTCTTTTACCATATCAATTCTATTTCTTTTTTTAGTGGTTGCCTTTAAGTTTGAAATATACATTTATAAATAATCCAAATCCACTTACAAATAAACTGTACTACTTCATGGTAATGTATGTTTTAATGACAAAATAATCTTAATTCCTCTCTCATGTCCCTGTATCATTTCTATCTTTCATTTCATTTACATACAAGCATATATAAGTATATATTTTATATATGTATTATATTTTATATATTTATGTATATATAGTGTAATATATAAGCATATTAAAAATCAATACATTATTGCTATTATTATTTTGAACTGTTATCTGTTATATCAATAAAAAATAAGAAATTAAGAATAAGAAAGGAGGAAGCAAGATGGAAGAGGAGTGTGAGACTGAAATATCATTAGGTCTCAGGAGTTCATCTAGATAGTTATCAAACCATTCCAAACACCTACAAACCCAAAAAGAGATAGAAGAGAAGAAGAGCAGCAATTCTAGGAACAGAAAATCAACCACTTTCTGGAAGGTGGGACGTGTGGAGAAGTGAATTTGAAGCAACAGGAAGAGAGACCACTGGGGGAGGGGCTGGCTCCTGGCAAGTAGTAGAGCAGCAGAGCACAAAATCAGAACTTTTGGAAGTCTACTACACTGAGAGATGTCACTCCAGGGGCTAAGCAGGGTTAGACCCATCACAGAGACAGTGTGGTCTCAGGACCTGTGGGCTCACAGAAAGACCAGAGATGACTGAGTGTGGCAGACCTGCCAGGTGTCTAAGTGGGGAAGCCAGCTACAGAGATGGAGCTGACCAGTGAACTCTCAGCTTGGAGTTACCTTAAACCATGATCCAAGGCACAGTTGGGCCACTGGTCTATGAGAAGAGACCCCACAAGTGGCAGATCCGGAGAGAGCCCCTCCATTCTCCTCCAGAAGGAACAGTGCAGGAGTACATGGCAGGAATCTACTGGGTTTGGAGGCTCCAAACAGATCCAGGCACCAGAGATAGAAACAGTCAGTCACAGGCTGGGTAAGCTTGGAGTGCTGCCAGGGACCAGGGAGATGAGAGGGATTGACTATTTTTTTCTGAGGGCACACTGAAAGGTGGGGCCCTGAGCTCTTGGCTCCTCCAGGCTGGAGATTGGGAAGCCACCATTTTCATTCCTGTCCTCCAAAGCTCTATGGAAAGCATTCAGGGGAAAAAAAAAAAAAAGCTACTGAGAGCGAACTGGAGCAGATTACTTAGCCTGGCCCCTAGCAAGGGTGGTGTAATTCTTCCTCAGACAAAGACATTTGAGAATCACTGAAACAGGCCCCTCCCCCAGAAGATCAGCAAGAACATCCAGCCAATCAATAAGAATTGTGGAACTCCAGAGCAAGGGGAAAACAACACATAAAATTCATGGCTTTTCCCCCATGATCCTTTAGTCTTGCAAAGTTAACTTTTTTTAATTTTATTTTTTTCTTTTTCTATTTTTTAACATTTCCTTTTGCCCACTTTAACATTTTTTAACTATTGTATCTTAACAATATGTGTTTTTTAAATCATTTTAAATTTTCATTGTTATAATCAGATTTTATCCCTTCATTATATTTAACCCTATTTTTTGTATACCTATAGTTTTTTTTTCCTTTAAAATTTTGGGACACAATTCCTTCTTCTTCTTCTTCTTCTTCTTCTTTTTATTTTATTTATTTATTTGACAGAGAGAGAGATATCACAAGCAGGTGGAGAGACAGGCAAAGAGAGAGAGGAGGAAGCAGGCTCCCCGCTGAGCAGAGAGCCTGATGTGGGGCTCGATCCCAGGACCCTGGCATCATGACCCAAGCTGAAGCAGAAGCTTTAACCCACTGAGCCACCCAGGCACCCCAGGATAAAATTTCTTCTAATAGATCAAAATATACACTAAATCTAGTGCATAGCTTTGCTCTAGTCTCTAACCTGATAACATTCTCTCTCTTTTTTTCTTTTTCCAAACAACATACCTTATCAATTCCTTTTTTAGTATATTTTTAAATTTTCATCTTTAGAGTCTTATTCCATCCATTCATCATGTTTGCCCTTATTTTTGTATATATATAATTTTCTTTCTTTAAAATTTTGGGAGGTAGTTTCTTCTAAGAGAGCAGAATACACCAAAAATAAAGTGGGAGACTCTGTTCTATTCACCAGTTTCATATATTTTATTTTTATTTTTCCCCCTTTCTTCTCCCCCCAGTTTCAGGTCTCTTCTGATTTGGTTAGTGTATCTTTGTGGTCTTTGCCATCCTTTTAGTATTTTATACTCACACTCATATATTCTTATCTGGATAAAATGACAAGGCAAAAAAACTCGCCACAAAAAAAAAAAAAAAAAAAAGAACAAGAGGCAGTACCGATAGATAGAGACCTAATTAATACAGACATTAGTAAGATGTCAGAACTAGAGTTCAGAATGATGATTATCAAGGGGCTAGCTGAGCTTGAAAAAAGCATGGAAGATATTAGAGAATCTCTTTCTGGGGAAATAAAAGAACTAAAATTTAACCAAGTTAAAATTAAAAATCTATGAATTAGGTGCAATAAAAAGTGGAGGCTCTTACTGTTAGGATAAATAAGGCAGAAGACAAAATTAGTGATAAAGAAGACCAAATGATGGAAACTAAAGAAGCTGAGCAAAAGAGAGAAAAACAACTACTAGATCACAAAGGGAAATTCGAGATATAAGTGATACCACAAAATGTAACAATATTAGAATAATTGGGATCCCAGGAGAAGAAGAAAGAGAGAGAGGGGCAGAAGGTATATTGGATCAAATTATAGCAGACAATTTCCCTAATTTGGTAAAGGGAAAAAGCATCAAAATCAAGGAGGCACAGGGACACTCCCCAAAATTAATAAAAATAGGTCCACACCCCATCATCTAATAGCAAACCTTACAACCCTCAGTGACAAAGAGAAAATCCAGAAAGCAGCTTGGGACAAGAAGTCTGTAGCATACACTGGTAGAAATATTAGATTGGCAGGAGACCTATCCACAGACACCTGGAAAGCCAGAAAGGACTGGGATGATATATTCAAAGCACTAAATGAGAAAATTAGGCAGACAAGAGTACTATATCCAGATAGGCTATCATTGAAAATAGGAGGAGAGATAAAAAGTCTCCAGAACAAACAAAAACTAAAAGAATTTGCAAACACCAAACCAGCCCTATAGGAAATATTGAAAGGGGTCCTCTAAGCAAAGAGAGAGCCTGAAAGTAGTAGACCGGAAAGGAGCAGAGACAATATACAGTAACAGTCACCTTACAGACAATACAATGACACTAAACTCATAACTTTCAATAGTTACCCTGAATGGAAATGGGCTAAGTGTCCCAATCAAAAGAAACAGGGTATCAGAATGGACTAAAAAAACAAGACATCGATATCAATATGCTGTCAACAAGAAACTCTTTTTTTTTTTGCTATTTTTTAAAAATTTCTTTTCAGTGTAACAGAATTCATAGTTTTTACACCACACCCAGTGCTCCATGCAAGGCGTGCCCTCCATAATACTCACCACCTGGCTCCCCCAACCTCCCACCCCCCGCCCCTTCAAAACTCTCAGGTTGGTTTTCAGAGTCCATAGTCTCTCATGGTTCACCTCCCCCTCCAATTTCCCTCAACTCCCTTCTCCTCTCCATCTCCCCATGTCCTTCGTGTTATTTGTTATGCTCCGCAAATAAGTGAAACCATATGATAATTGACTCTCTCTGCTTGACTTATTTCACTCAGCATAATCTCTTCCAGTCCCGTCCATGTTGCTACAAAAGTTGGGTATTCATCCTTTCTGATGGAGGCATAATACTCCATAGTGTATATGGACCACATCTTCCTTATCCATTTGTCTGTTGAAG